>SDWI01001105.1:109873-123961 GCA_009193005.1 Lamellibrachia luymesi | reverse complement strand
AATTTTTTTTCAACTAGAAATATGATATCTGGGTTATTGGACTGAATAATTCCCTTTAGTTGTGTTGCTTTTTCTATGCTCTTAACGCTATTAGTAGTTATCAAAATTCCTTTATGTGTGTTTCCTTGGGTTTTCTTCTGACGTTCGGGGGTTGAGGTGTTTTGGGGGTGTGGGCCAAAAATTCAGTCTGCATTTTGTTATGTATGAAACGTTGGGGTACTAAGTATAGAGCTGTCAGACCAGGTGTAGTTAGAAGTGGATTGTTCATCGCTGATAGAGAAGGGGTAACATTTGAAATTCCACAATGGGCGCCGAACCAGAAGGCACTTTGTTTAAACAGAGTTGTAGGATGATGAGGATATGCCGATACAATGCATAGTTATATGTGATGTAAGTAATTTATTAAACATACGATCGCCGGAAAAGGTGATGATAAGCGTTTTGTACACGCAGAATATTTTATAATTTACACATTCCATAATTAATCATGTAATGTGCATGGTTGTTTTACATATGTTATCTTAATAGGCCTAATGGCGAAATTGAGGAGGGTTCGTATTGTACGCAGAAGCCCACATGTGTACACATGAGCTGGCATATCGAAATGGATACTAGACACGGTCAATTGTTCGCAAAATGAGTTTGAAACGAGTGCGCGAAAGAATCGATTTGAGGAGGAACAGTTAAAAGTATCGCTGAGTAAATGGTTTTGACCGCTCGCAGCGTTACGATGTGCCGTTCCCATATAAAACCATATTTGCGGTTATTGTTAACAGATTAGTAATTTCAATCAATAGCGACCTGGTTAACTTTACCTTTGTGAAATTATATATATATATATATATATATATATATATATATATATATATATATATATATATATATATATATATATATATACATGATCATAAGTAACCGTAATGGAGCACTTACTGGTATATATTTGTCAGGGTTTCGCAGCAGCCTTTAACTCACGTGTGCTGTGCGCGGCAGCTGATTCTCGTCTGACAGCGTAGCGTAGGCTTACATTAATCGCCGAACTGTGTTACCGTCCACCTCTATGGCTATGCCGCCCGCTGACCTGGGGCCAACCTAGACATTTCTTTTGACATGTGGCCTGGATTGTTTTCCCACAGCAATCATGTTACTATGTCGACGCCACATAACAGTTGAACATAAAAACTAATAATCTGATCTGAATATATGACGGAAATATGCAACGGACTATTTTTTAACCGAGTCGTGATTTCCGGTTTAGTAAGCGTTCGACGTGGTGTGTAGGCGGCAGCAAATGGTTATGTGTAAATAGTTTTCCGCTTCTGTGAATGTCTAGAATGTAATTAAGGGGGCAACTAGAAGATTGTGTTGATAAGTGGCATTGAAGTGAATTCAATTGAAATTAGCATGCACGTCGTGTGGCAACTATCCAACATTTGTGTTGTTGTTTACCTAGCAGTAAAGTAAGGAGTGACGCTTAAGTAGGAGTGATGAATACAACGCATGTGCTGATATCATAGTATCATCAAACACCAATAAAGTGTTTTGTTTAGCGTGCACCAGAGCATGACTGAAGGGGCGTGAGCGGCAAACATAAAGGTATCCAGTGGCTGCCAGCCCTCGTAGGCCACATGTAGACCTACTTAGAGGCATGCGACTGGAATGCGTTACCGTTAACTGTCGATATTGTATCTCGAATTCTTCATCGGGCATGCTACCATCTTTGACATTTCACACTGATTCTAGACAGATAACCACGTAGAAGTTGTTGGGTGTGAGTTTGTCGACGAGGACTCAGTTATTGTATATTATTATTATTATTATTTAAACAAGATGTTCCGGGGAACTCACGCAGACAACTCAAACGACGAGCACAAATAAACATCCAAGGAAATGTGCACTGATAATTTCTGAACATGAAATTAAATGTGTACGTTAAATACCCGGAACATGGTAACTATTAAAGCGAGTTAGACATTATAGTAACGGATATTGACCCTCGTGTAATAGATATCACGTAATCATGGGATTATTAAGATATAGCACTGACAGGTCATGTCATGTTTACGAAGGATAGACGAGAAAGAAGTGGAGGTGGAGTAATTGTATGTATTAAAGAATATACCAGGCATATGAAATAACACTGAAAAACATAACGGTTTGTGAAAAACCAACACAATTACAAGGAGATAAGTAACAATAGGGCAAGAAGAATATATACAACTATAAAACGCTATGAGGTATGTGCGGGGGCTGTATTATAATGGGTGATAATTAGATAGTGCAGGGGTGATGACCAACCGTTTATATTTCTAATACAGGTTTTGGAACCGAGCAGCGGTGGGAATGTGTTGTATCCAAAGTATACATGCTTGGGCACGTACATATTGTAGTGTAGGCGTATGTTAAAACTTGGGCACGTACATATTGTAGTGTAGGCGTATGTTAAAACTTGGGCACGTACATATTGTAGTGTAGGCATATGTTAAAACTCAAGTAGCAGCCCAGTATATTCACACCTTAAATATATAAGAACATATATACAAATACATATATACCAGAAATATATCCACTACGTGATTGCAACATTAAACATAACACTTTTCACGCCATTGTTTATTAAATAATTATTGTACTAGCAATGCTACATACGAGGACTGGTGGCGGATGTGGGTTCGATTCCTACAGGGCCTGCGATGAAGGTTTATTCTGGTTGACCAACACCAGCTTCTTGTTTTTAGTATTCCCTCTAGTAGTGCACCGCGACGTTAGTCTATGTTCGTTTATGTCATGATTATTTCAGACGCGTTTTTTATTGTGGAAGCTAACGAAACACAATATATGGCATGCACACATAAATGCTGTACCTGCATAATGTTTGATTGATTTAATATATTAGTTAAAGTGAGTGGTATGTTCCTTGTGGATATAATATGTGTTTGTTCATATTAGAACACGTAGGATTACGTTCAATTAGATACGTATGATTATTACGATAACATATACATACATATAAATAAAATCTTTATTTTTGCACATTAGAAATGGCAATTGTACATTCTTTAAAATACAGTAATGTCCGCAATAACACAGTTGACATCATCATCGTCTAAAATATTACATGTCTTAAAACCATTTCTGATGTCTAACATTTCCTGATAAAACGTTCACATTTGATATTGTTACATTAGACAAACCAGCCTGCCACACACGGCCAATGTCGTACACAGACACGTCATACATTGTATCACATTCATTTAGGATACGACGGTAATTTGCGCTACAATATGACCATGGATTTGCAATGGACAACTGAGCAACACTGTTTATAATCGGTGAAATGTGGTTCATAGCTTTATGAATAAATTTTTAGAAACTTTGCTTTAAGATTACCAATAATGGCAAACTATCCGATAACAATGCAATAACATCACCGTGTGTAAGCGGTGCTAGCCCCACAATTTTCTAAGCGCTTTTCGCCATGCAGTGCAAATAGTGCCAACACTCTTACTCTGAAGATCCCATAGAGCAGCAATATTGTTTAAATAAATTGCATTTTCATTCGTCTTAATATGACAGAAATCGGCCATGAACATATTATACCCTCTCCAGAATTTGGCAGTGGCATCGGCAACTAAACTATCCTTATTAACAACGGATATATGATGGGCCAGATGTACAGCATCTTGGATACTATACAACTCAGTGTCATTAACAAACACAGTTCTTCTCTCTTAAAATCAAATATCTACTCTTAGTACCGTTAAAATTTACACAGTATTCGTGTGCATATTTTCGCATATATCGATTAAAACCTTGATTCCAGATCTTGTGGATGTTAGCAAAGTGAGATCATCTGCGTATCCAATGCAACCCGTATAGTGGTTGCCCATGTGGCATCCCACGCCACTCTTTTCTAACTGTTCAAACAATCCATCTATGTATATGGAGAAGAGAATAGGAGAAAGGATTGCACCCTGTTTGACTCCGTTACAAGCGGTAAACTGGGAGAACATACTAGAGCCCCATCTTACTTGAAGTTTTTGTTTAGTATACATATACAGCAGCAATCTTAATACCAGGGGTGATACCTTACGTTTTAGAAGTACTCTAAACAGCTTACAATAATTGACCCTGTCGAATGCTTTGCTGGCATCTTACATAAGTGCATACACATTACTGCCGTTTGCATTATAATAACTGATTGTCTCCATCATAACATATGTGCAGTGAGTAGTGGACATATTTTGTTTACAACCAAATTGATAATGCGATGTTGCAAAAGAATTTTGTTCCTTGGATAGTATAACAACATCAAACAGTTTGGCAACGATGCTGCCAAGAGTAATAGCTCTAAAATTGTCGGATGTACTTACTAATTGTCTCTTATCTTTTGGTATAGGAACCATAGTTCCCACTAAGATTGAGTCGGGGCTAAAACCATGTACCAACATACTGTTAAAAATTAATGCTAACAGCACAAAGAGTATTTTCGGACCATGTATGATATGATTAAAATTGAGACCCTCTTCACCATCCGACTTACCCAGTTTCAGTCGCTGGACACCTTCGATAACCTCATCAACTGATATATCATACGCAACATTTTCTTTAATCTGCTTGTTAATCTCCGTATTTATAACATTAATCTCATCAACATCATGTGGTCTACATTTATATCCCACCTAACTTTAAGTGGTGCATGGTCAGAAAACAACAAGTTGTCTATAATAGCACATTCGAGTACCTTCTGTCCTAAATTTGCCATGGCTAAAAATTATCAATTCTGGAGGTCAAACCGTTTGGACTTACATAAGTAAGAGAACTCTTTGAGCTCCGCATTAAATGCGATAGCTTTGAACTCGGGCAGCATCGGGCAGCATCAGTCGTTTGGCATTCCAGTGCAACTTATCGAGTCGATACAACTTGGCAAATCTGTAGAATTCGACACAGTTACGCAATTCCAATTGTGTTACCATGAATTCATCGCAGCCAGCTCTCAGGCCATCCAGTTGTAAGACGTCGCCTGCTTTGACCAATCTCTCCACGTTGTCGACAGTCATCTCAATCTCACCGGTGTACATATACTCGACGATGCTGGTCAATATCTCCATTTTCAGCTGGAATGTGGCTAACGTGCTTTCTTCAAGACCACACCTGAACATTGCTTTGAAGTAATCCGTTGCGACCGCCAGAACGATACGATGAGACCGGATTTGGACGTCACCCGACTGCAATGTTACATCAGCAAACTCCTCGTTCTGGCGTAGTTTATGCATATCTTTCATGAATTCATTCTGATATGTCTTGTCAACAAACTTGTGGACTTTCATAGCAGCGGATGCTACAAGAAAGACAATAATAATTTACAAACATATTCCGCAAACGCAGCATCAAAACAGAGGAAGAAAGGGAATGTTATATACATTTTTATACTGTGTTAACAAATTAAACAAACTCCATAGAGTTACGTAGTTGAGATGTCGAAAATAGGGCCAAGAATGTTTATAGTCGAGCAGTATTCAAATTCAACATAGCAACATTTTTAAAATCCCAAAACCAAATGGATGCCATGACCCAACGCCCCCCCCCAATTGAATTTATTTGATCAATACGTACATTTAGACACGTAAAAATTAATTATACAACTCTTCGTAAACATAATATTATGTTTTATGTATATGGAGAGCTCTGTAATTTATATTGCATCAACCTCTAAGCATTTGTGATTACATTTAAGAAAGATAAAAATAATTAATTAATTAATATCCTGTATGTGTGCGTGCGTTTGCGTGCGTGCGTGTTATTTCGAAATTAAATGATATGGTGTTGTATTGATCAGGGAGATTTCCACTAAGACCATGACATGGTCGCTATTGCGTGAGTCACCTTAACAAATAATAAGTTAAATAACATTTAAGAATCATATCCTTTATACTAATAATTACAATAATAAAACTACTTTCGGTGTGGAAAGGATTATTTGAATATGAGTCTATTTAGTGTGATAAAATATTGTACTTTTAGTTTGAAAGGAACTTTCTGAATTTTAGTAAACGAATTTGAAAAAAAAAAGAATTTACAAAGTTATTTCAGTGAAAAACTGTGCAAAACCCATAGTATAAGTGTATTCATTAATCAAGATGCTAACTGTTAATTTGCTTTTCAGCTTAAATGTGATATTTTTATACGTGCGTAAGCCTTGTAAAGAATGTGTTTATATTTATTAGATTAGGGGTGGTATTGAATTAGCGAGCGATGCTATGTCTAGTGCTTTTTTGCCAGTTCAATGGTTTCACTGTGGATATTTCTACGACTTCTGGTGCCATACATGTGCACATCAGATATTCCGGAAGGTTACTGTTTACATATTTGTGATAACATTTTAATTGTTGTAGTTAAACGTCATCTTAAACGTTTAGCAGTTTGATAATGTTAGCAATGGATCAGTGTGTACATTATATTAACATTTTAACATAACATTTTTGGTTTTCATTCTTATTGTCCACTTCTCTAGTTGTGCTACGTTCTTGTGTTATAATCCCCCATACCCGTATACGATAAATTATATGGGGAAGAATTAGTGAGTTGCATAGGTTTATTAAATTACATTGTGGAATGAACGATCTCCAATAGTTCGTGAAATTGTACAACATATTTGATAAATTGTATCAATTGTTAATCATAGGACATTGAAGTTATCTACATATTCAGTTGTTCAATCATTAAAAAACAATAATGGGACTTTTTTGGCTTGCCAATGTTTAATGACAATGTTGACTTTTAGCCATTCACTTTTGACAACACACGTTACTGATTTTATTGAAATTATTCTCTGTGGTGAAAAACCCCGATGTACTTATTATGGTTGAATCATTTGTATATAATGGCAATAAATGGTAAGTGTGCTTGCCTTTGTAATATCATTCAAGTATATTAAATATAATGGAGGACTTACGATAGAACATTGGGGCATTCCAGAATCAGTACCATCAAATTCGACCTACTGTTTTCATCCCATTACGTAACTACATAAAATACTGTTTGCTCATCCATTAGTTCCATAGCAAGGCATTTTTATTGGGGAAAAGATCGTTCATGGCCACAAACAAATCCAACCATGAATACTCATTATTTACTCTGGTATCTGCAAACTCCCCACCAGTGGCGCTACTAACCATTTCACCACTGCCATAACTTATATTTGATGTGTAGAATATGCAAATCTTTATTTCATTTGGTGTACTCCTAATTTTTTTCAAGAAATCTCCCAATTTCAATTGCCTACAATTGTGAATAATGTTTGCACTGAAAATGTGTCTAGAAACACAATAACGTTCGTTTTTATTTGAAATTATGTTACGCAGTCAAGTGCACAGTTGAATGACGTAACAAGTCGTAAACAACAATAGCGTTGCAGAGCCAGCAACACGTTCTGTCTATGGGCCGACTTGGGTGCTAATCATCTTTGTACCGTAATACGTTGTACATGTTGTACAGGCTTAACCATAACATAATATTATACCTGACCTTGGTGCAGTCACTAACCTGTACGACTTTGGCTAATTCTATGTCGCTTAGTGTATAATTAAGGCTAGACTAACCTACATAAAATAGACTACATTTCCCGAATCACCTAACCCCCAAACCCTAAAAACCGATCCCAACACCAACCCCAATCTTAATTACTCCTCAAGTTACACCAATAAAATTATCGGGGGTGGTAACCGACAACCTAGAAGAGCAATGTTTTAACGTGTGAACAGCGGCCACAGACATAAATAGAACACCCGTTAGTACACATGTATAGGGGGGTGATTAATGATGTAACTCTATGACTGCGGCACATCCTCTCGTCTACAGAACCACTTCGTTGCCGATTACTAATTAGTAACCTCGTCAGTTAACTCTCAAAATCACACCGGATAAGATAACAACTAATTTGGAGAATAAGACTTACCCATGACATTGATTAACTTAAAACAACAACGTCGCCTGTGACTCGCCTATAGTATAAAGCTTGACAACACATGCGTGACACGGAACATGTAGTGACACCTAGCGTAAGGCACGTTTACTGAAGCAGCGCCCCCTGTTGATTACAGGCTCTTTCATTCATTCATTCCATTGTTGACTATTCTCGGCTACCCTGAAATCAACATTTTAAAAGTTGTTTGAAATCCATTGGAACTCAAAATCAATAAGACGCGAAAAACGTTGGAGTCCCGTGCACTTTTTTTAATATCTGAAATATTTGACAGAGTAACAGTTACGTCAGCAGCAAAATTAGCAAACCACTGTTTTATGATCGTAACACGTAATAACAGGTAGGGATATCAGAAAATTTATATATTTTGTTTTTGTTTTTATGATATGGCTGAAGCCATGAGAAATTGAAATATAAAAACAATGTCAAAATCGATAAAGTACTTTTCGAGATATGATTTTTTGAAGACGTCTGTTATACAATGTTATACAACGAATCAGAAAATGGACCAAAAAGTGGGCATATTTAAATAAAACCAACAAAAACAGTTATGTTCAATTGTTATCGATGACATTTGGCACACTGGTAGATTTCTAGTTCTGGATTTCACATATGTCAAAAACTGTAAAATTTTACCAATTTCTGTTTGCTTAATTTGCATAAATGTACATGATTTTTAGGGTAGTCTATTAATTCAATTAATTATTATACTTATTTTGCTGTGACTGTTGTGCGTAATGTAAAAAACAAAAGCTGGTGAGCTCAACAATCAAATGTGTCTACCATTATTGTAAATATAAACAAGTTAATTAATTCACTAAAACATGATTATTTAATTAATAGAACAAGATGAATGTTTCAATGACAATATAATTGAATATATCAAATGAAAGCTGAGGATTTCAGCAATTAATACATAATTATGTCCAATTTTATAGACATAAATATTATGTAATAAGTTAAATAACATTGCTATTTTCGCTTTATCCGATGCCTCTGACTTCTCGCTCGCATCGAAGAATTGTTTAAACTGCTTTTTGAAGCGAGCCCATTGCTCCGGCAAATTGCCCGTCAAGAGAAGTTGTTCAGGGATCATATATTTCTCCATTTTGCTCACACAAGCAACTTCTAGAGTGTTCTCACCTGCTTCCCTTGTGCTACCGAGTTCGACATTCACCCCTCCTACGAACTGTCTGACACCATGTTTAGATTCTTGTATTAAAGCAACACTTTAAGATTAGAGAACCCAAATATATTAACCCGCGTGGTGTGGTGGTGATGTCGCGACTACTCACTGCCCTTGGCATTATATTACGTGCATAACGTGTTGCGCGTCTCAATTATATCGGACTATCAGAATGCTCATATTACACTTAGACTTACAGGTTAATGGGTTATTTTAGGCCATCGGCCTTTGTTGGTACCAATATCCCAGGCTTTTCCAGTGCTGATCTAGTCTGGCTTTGAACTGAGGGACTGTCCTAGCATCCACCACATTTTGCGGGAGTCCGTTCCACAGATCGATCACTCTGATCGAAAAGAATATCTGCCTAGTCAACAGTCTGGCTCTCGGTTTGAAAATCTTCATTGTATGCCCTCTGGTACGTCCAGGCTGTCTCTTTTCGAAGAATTTACTAGCTTCTACGTTTTCCAGTCCGTTTAATATTTAGAAATTTTCGATTAAGTCGCCTCTTTGCCTCCGGCAGTATAACGAGTATAGTCTCAGGTGTCTTAGTCTCTGTTCATTCGTGAGCTTCGCTAAGTTGGTTACCAGCTTAGTGGCTCTGCGTTGCACTTTCTCTAGACTGTCGATGTCTTTCGCCATGTACGGGCTCCATGCCTGAAAACAGAATTCGATATGTGGTCGGACATATGCTCTGTATAATGTCACGAATGACTATTTTGTTATGTGTTTGAAGGATCTCCTCACCATGCCAAGGGCTTGCATGGCTTTCTTTGATGCTTTCTGGCATTGCGTTGGTGATTTCAGGTCAGTAGTCACCCACACTCCCACATCCTTTTCCTCATTTATGGATTCAAGATCAACTCTGGCTCCGGACTTGTTTGTCATAGTGTAGTTTCTGGATGGTGGTCTCCCCACTTGCATTAGCTTGCATGTGTCAGCATTGAACTCTAGCAGCCAGTCTTTCGTCCAATCTTTCAGGGTGGCGATGTCGCATTGCAGATGTTCTTGATCTTCATGACTCCTGAAAAGAATATGAAAAGAAGCGGACCTAGGACCGACCCCTGTGGGACACTACTCAGGACAGGGGCCCACTCCACCGACCCCTGGGGGACACCACTCAGGACAAGGGCCCACTCCACCGACCCCTGGGGGACACCATTCAGGACAGGGGTCCGTGGACAGGGGCCCACTCCACCGACCCCTGGGGGACACCACTCATGACAAAGGCCCACTCCACCGACCCCTGGGGGACACCATTCAGGACAGGGGCCCACTCCACCGACCCCTGGGGGACACCACTCAGGACAGGGGCCCACTCCACCGACCCCTGGGGGACACCACTCAGGACAGGGGCATACTCCGACTTAGATCCATTGAGGACCACTCTCTGAGTCCTAGCACTCAGAAAGGCTTCCACAAACCGAGCCACTTTGCATGGGATGCCATAGGCTTCTAGCATCTTTATCAGTGTGCAGTGGGGAACTGTGTCGAACGCCTTCTTATAGTGCAGGTATATGACGTCCAGGCCATATCCCTCATCCAGTGTTGTTGTCCAATCCTCAAAGGTCTCTAGCAGATTGGTCAGACATGACTTGCCTTCCAGGAATCCCACGTCAACTACGGATGTAGATTTCTTGTGCGCTTCGAACGACCACCCAACATTTCAGCCTCGGACTACACCTGTAATGTCACGATTGTCGGCATCGTGTCCTTGCTGACAACGGGTGTCCGGCTGTCGAAATCGCCTTTCCGGTTCTGATGCCACCGTGATATTGTTACAGCACATTTCGGATGATCGCCATATTAACAACACCGGCTTTGCCGGTATAGCGTTGTTTTGGGCACTAAAAGTGCGCAAAAAGACAATGTTTTACAAATATACATCCGTTTTGTATCTGATCCGAAGGGAAGTGATGCAAAGAACATATTAGCATCGAAAAAAATCTGGTCAAAATGTCGTTTAATAGCGTTAATAATTTCGGCCAGACTAATGCAGACTTTACCGAGTCAGAGCTTACGAAAAAATTACGCGACCTCTTGTGTTGTCGTAACTTTATTACTCCATATTTACGAAATTCGTATTTTAGATGTTTCGAGAATAGCACTTACGAAAATTTTATTTGATTTGTGATAAGGGCTTAAAAGAGGAGAATCACTGTATACAGCTTCTGCTATTTCCAAACAAGAGGCGATATAACGACAACACTCATTACTAACTAGAACCTCTCTGTTCACACACTGTACCTCAAACACCAACTGAACATTTGTTTGTAACTGTAGCTGGTTTACGGTCTCTACAGTGGATCCCGCGTCAGCTACGGGTGTAACTCGGCTGCCGCACATTTCTTGTGCGCTTCCAATGACCACCCAACACTTCAGCCTCGAGTTCCACACCTATCATGTCACGATTGTCGGCATCGTGTCCTCGCCGACAATGGGTGTCCGTATCACCATAAAACGGACACATTGTCGTCTCTGCTCTCGAAGAGTATTCGGAAGCAATTGTCCCAACGGCGCATAACCCGAAACGGACCAGTGTACTTAGGTTCGAGTGAAGGTTGAATTTTATCCACACGAACGAGTACCCTCCTGGCTGTCCAGAGATCCTGCGGCACCTGTCTGCGCATTTTAACTTTCCCATGCCACGGGTTCTAGGTGAAACGTTGGGCCGCTAAGGCCGACGTTAACTCTCTGCCGAATGCTGAGGCATCGTCAATGTTGTTACACTTTACTGCAAAATGGTGGCGTTCTCATCTGAGGAACAAGAGCAGAATCGAGGGTACCACAACGACAACTAATTCTTCATGAAACAAATCCGGCCGAAATAACGTGGGTAGGTGCCCGGGCACCTGGTGGGTCCCCTGGATCTGTAAGAACTTAGCTTATTTTTCGATTATACGTGTAATTGTTGATGTGGTCGTGTTTTCGGCGAAATTTGGCAGTAATAGTTCTTGTCGTTCTCTGGTTAATGAGGTATTTGTGTTTCAATGGTACAGTGGACTCCTTTTAACATAATCACATATTCACATAACTAGCCGATTAGTAGAATCACATCAATTGGCTGAGACGGAATCACTCCCTATTCTCGCTGTGCTAATTTAATCGGCCGATGTAATGTGTGGTTGTTGGTGTAGCTATGGTGTTGTGGTAATTGTAGATCACCTGATTGTCGTGTGTTCATGATAGTAGATCATATGGTTGTCATGTGTTCGTGATAGTAGATCATCTGGTTGTCGTGTGTTCATGATAGTAGATAATCTGGTTGCCGTGTGTTCATGATAGTAGATCATCTGGTTGTCGTATGTTCATGATAGTAGATCATATGGTTGTCGTGTGTTCGTGATAGTAGATCATCTGGTTGTCGTGTGTTCGTGATAATAGATCATATGGTTGTCGTGTGTTCATGATAGTAGATCATATGTTTGTCGTGTGTTCATGATAGTAGCGGTTGTGGCAATGCGAGTTCGTCGGTAAGAAATTAAATTGACACATTAGAAGAAGGTCGCCGCCGGCAAATTGGTAAACAAATAACAAACTTTCACCAACATATGTTGCCCCGATTTTCCAGGCTTCGTACTGTGGCGCCACCGTGTGTCGCACACGTCACGCCTGGATGCAGACTGTACTTTTCATTGTGATGGAAATAATGTAAGCATGCGGATTCTGGTCACATATATGATTATATCAATTCCCTATCATCCGGGCATTTGGCTAACTTGTCAAATAAGATATAACTTTTATCAGTTGAAACGATGCAGTTCGAATTAAATTTAAACTTTGATTATATTGACACAGCTGTATATTAAGTGTAGCATCTCGACAATGCCGCTGATTGGCTGCTGGCGCTTCACGGGAACGCCTACACAAAAAGGAGTGGCGACAGCGGATAACAACGAGACCGCGCCTTCGGGGCCAGACTCACTTCACGGCGCGTTCACGAAGGCGAGCGAGAGTCGGAAAAGCGAGAAAAGAGCATAAACGCATTTTCAGAGCACGGTTGGATATACATTGTGTGTGTGCGTGCGCGTGCGTGATTGCGTGCATGCGTGTGTGCGATTGCGTGCATGAGTGAATGTGATTGCGTGCGTGCGTGCGTGCGTGCGTGCGTGCGTGCGTGCGTGCGTGCTCGGTGGGGCAGGCACCCGATGTTTCAACCCTAGATGCACCTGGCGTAAACGGCTGCACCGAATGAGGAGCTGACGTAGGCCTACAGTGGTCGTTTAGGAAAAGTAAATGCCGTCACTTTGAACGTTACTATCATATCGGATTGTATTTTTAGAAAATGTCGACGAGGCATGGTAAATTGTCGACGACAATGCTTCGAGACAGTATATGCTCATGCCTTCTTCGGGACTTCATAGCGGAATACGCTATTCATGACACATTACACGTCTAAGTCATGTTGGTGCAACGCACCCTGCGGTTTGAGTGAGTCATTGTATCACTCAAAGGACACTCGGTAGTGGGTGTCAGAAGAGCGCCTTATCTCCTGCGGCGAAACCGAGGGCCTTTTGTCGACATACCTGAACAACATTCTTTAACAGTGCCTCAAAACTACTTTCAAATAACAGCAAATTATACTAGTATACCAGTGTCAACAGCTTTCACCTTGTCACCGAGACAGGAAATACTTCTTTGGAATGGAAAAAAAACATTGCCCCTTTATTTTTAAATGGTTCTTCAGTACTACGTCAGAAAATTACATACAGGTGAGCTTAAAATAAGTAATGTATAGGCTATTAGAATCAATAATATTAGTTGACATGGTAGAATTAATTATTTCTTAAGGATAAATTAATAAATCCACCTCAACATAAAATCAAGGTCAGCTGTAACAAGTATGTTATGTTTTTTGTTCTGCTGCTTCAACCGAACATCAAGCAGTTGGTTAATGAGGAGAAATAAATATATATATATA
>SDWI01001105.1:62415-89859 GCA_009193005.1 Lamellibrachia luymesi | reverse complement strand
TGTGTGTGTGTGTGTGTGTGTGTGTGTGTGCGTATACATAAATAAATAAAAGTATTAATACGCAAGACCATTAAAGTGCATTATAAATAAGTAAATTAAATCAGGTCACCGGTTAATTACAAGTTCATGGTTACTGCTAGTGGTAAAGTCCATATTTAAAACAGTTCTTAAATATTGCAGTTCTGCATCGAAGCACACTGTACTTGGAGGTGTTACGGGTTGCATAGTATGTAGTTTCTCGGAGGGGAGGCAGCTTGAGTGCAGCTTGCGGTTAGGATGTTGCATGTTCATAACTATAGTTCTGCATCATGATCTCCTTCCGTTCTGCGGGTGTTGGCGTTCTCGCTGAGATGATGGTTTCAGCGTTATACACTTTTCAAATATTATGGGCATTGTATGTCCGTAGATGCTTTCGCGCTGTTGCGTTTGATGCTTCGTGTGCCAAATACTCAACTACCAATCGAACTAGTGCTGTGTGTATCTTGACGAGATAGTGGGAATCGACTCCAGCTCGATTGAGGAGGGTTGTGAAATGTAGACGTTGCATGAGTTGACGGGAATAAAAAAATTACATTGGGTTAAAAGTAGGTCAACATTCATAAACATATAACAACCACTTGAACCCAAGCCTGATTAAAACACATTTGGACGGACAAGTTGTTAAGAATATAAATTACATAGGTGAAACTAGATAACATGATCTTAAACATGATTACTACGCGGGCCCCGGAAGCTCCATGGCTGTGTGCTGTTGTGAAACGAGTCGAGTCTACCGGTGAAACTGGAGAACCGAACAGTGTGTTCATTATTTTAATGTTTCGACTATCTGTCTCTCTGTTTGTATGTATGGCTGCGTGCCTGCTTTTCAGCCAGCGAGTCAACCAGGTAGGCACATTTTCTAGCATTCCAACATCTTTAGAATAGTACGGTAACCAGGTTTGTAACCAATACTCGAGCTGCGATCACATTTTGCTCCTAAAACATCCTCCGCCTCAAATCAATGAGTACAACATATTTTAATAGTTTGTCCTATGATTTCACCCAGACTACATACTAAATTTGGGCACTAGAACCCGGGCCCATCTCATTTTCGCTATTACGAAAATACAGTAAGTACAGCTAAGAAGCTCACTGGTCAGTGCACCTGTGGAATGTGTACATTATTAATATCCGATCGTCGGAAAAGGTTTTGTGCATGCAGAATATTTAATAATCTACAATCTACACATTCCATAATTAATTATATACATTGTGCATGGTTGTTTTACATGTGTTATCGTTACAGGCCACATTTGTACATATGTCGTAATGGATACTAGATACGGTTAATTGTTCGCGAAATAAATTTGAAACGAGACAGGCTAAATAATCGATTTGAGGAGGGACCTTTAAAAGTGTTGCTGAGTAATTGGTTTAGAATTTGACCGCTCGCAGCGTTGCGATGTGCTAGATAAAACCACGCATGCAGTTATTCTTAAGGAATTAGTAATTTCAATCAATAACGACCTGGTTAACTTTACCTTTGTGAAATTATATATACATGTTCACAAGTAACCGTAAAGGAGCACTTACTGGTATATAATGTGTTAGTGTTTCGCAGTAGCATTGAACTCACGCGTGCAGTGGGCGGTAGCCGATTTTCGTCTGACAGCGTAGCGTAGGGGTACACTAATCGTTTTGTTACCGCCCACATAACTGGGGCTAACTTAGACAATTCTTTTAACATATGGCGCGGATTGGCATGGATTGTTTTCCAACAGCAATCAAGTTACTAGGCCGATGCCACATAACAGTTGAACGTGAAAACGAATAATCTGATCTGAAGATATCACGGACATATATAACGGACTATTTTGTTCAACCGAGTCGTGAGTTCCGGTTTTGCCTACGACGTGGTTATACAGCCGACGACGTGGTTATACAGCCTACGACGTGGTTATACAAGTAACACAAACAAATGAGTTTCTACAATGCGCCAACTGCCTTCGCAATCTTTTTTTTAAGTCAAGCTTAATAAGTTAACGTATTGAGTCATTTATAGGAAAAGGCATGTATGACAGACGAATATCATGACTTACTCACAATCAGATTGTATCTATGTTCACGTGTATAGATGTAGGCTATTGAATTATGGCATGGGCGGCTGATGGCGGTAGCAAATGATTGTGTGCAAATATGTTTCTCGGGAAAGACTCATTCGTTTATCGATTGTCCTATTTAAGCGGGCAATACAAAACCTGTATTAATAAACAGCAATATACTTATGGATGTAACTGACGCCAACATATATACAAATACGTTGTTGTTGTTTACATAGCCACACGCTACATATAGTTATCAATACAGTGCATCCAGTGTATATTATAGGCTTATCAAATACCAATAATCTAACGTGTTTGGTTAGTGTGTACCAGAGCATAAGTGAAGGGGCGTGAGTGGCAAATATAAAGGGGTCGAGTCGGTCTGTCTACTGTTTACCGTCTACAGTTTCCCCAGTACTGATTCATTCACACTTGTACTAATTGACACACATCTGAACCTGATATCTCTCATGCTAGTGACTGTAGCCCTGCTGGGAGCGCCACTGGGTGTCATTTAATTGAAATGTAAATTAATACCAAATTAACTGCCCTTACTGCTAACATTAATTAATTAAATTAATTTAACTTAGCTGAGCTAATTCAATTAACAATTGAACTTATGGTTATGGTTTATGGTTATGTTATAATACTTAATAGACAATAAAAGTTGATTATTTTTCTTCAGGATATTCGTCCTTTTGAAGCAGTTGGTGGTGCTGGATTTCTAGAACTCGTCCAGCACACTATGGACAGTAGACAGCAAACTAGTAGAATTTATACAATGTTCATATATCATTATTTTTATATTACTTAAGAAAACAATACGTATGTATTACAGTTTATTTGTGTTTCGTTTTTATTATAAGATAATAGGCTTATCTTTTCTAAATTTAGCGGGCCCCGGGCTTACCCGTCTTTGGCCCGCAGGTATGGGCCGGGCCTGGAACGTGCGGGCCGGGCCTGGGCCAAACATTAACGGCATGTGCCGGGCCTGGACCTAAATTCTAGTTTGCGGGCCTGGGCCGGGCTGGGCTTGACGAATTTGTGTGGGCTTGGGTCGGGCCTGAATTCTAACTGCAAATTGCGGGCCGGGCTTGGGCTAAAATTATAGGCCCGGGCAGGGCACTACTATCGACCAGAACATGCAGTGAACCCGTGTGTGTTCTTTAACAACCCCTGGAATAAACACGGTACGGACGGAACACTTTCTTAACAATACGTCAGTTGCCACCCTGGTCGTTGGCTCTACCCACCACTTTCCCGGCACCCGATAAATATCATAATTATCACTGACAATTGTAGTTGTATAATTCGTATTCGCATTCCTATAAACCTGGCCGCTAGTGTATGATTCGATCAGACTCGAACAACTGGTTTCTATGACACAATTGAAACACCTAGATAATACAAACAGTCAAGTTTTTACAAAATAGAGGTATTAATATAATTCTATGCCTGAAGTCCTTCTGACATCAAACAGTAACACTAGTCGCTACGTCCACGCAGTAATAGTTCGATGGATGCATTTGACTAACAATAAACTCTCCGGTTCGTATCGACAAAAATGGTTCTTCATTTATAAAAAGGGGCTCACTATTTGCGTATAAATTAGGCAGCCCAGGACTCCGCTACAGTTCACTTGTTGCACTGCTTGCCAACAATAGATATAATTAGCGGGACAATAGCATAACATTTACGGTAATCACGACGCGTCAATAACAAAAAGCGCCGAGTCGAGACAAGTGTCTGCCATGACCGTCTTCACGGGGGTGTGGAGGTTTAAAGAGGATTTAGTTTAACTGTAACATTGTTGGAAATATTCCCAGAAATCCCAGCTGATTGTATACGCCCGAATCCCCTTTTCAAAACCCTGAGCCTGAGGACGGGTCGGGCCAACAATGCGGGCGTCTGAGCATTTCTCTGAGACATCGAGCGAGGACAGAGTAGCTACGACCAATGGTTGTTATGCATCAGCCAAAGTGGTAGCTTTAGCTCTTCGGGAATTAATGTATTTGGTGAACCCCTCTCAGTACGCAACATAATATTGCTATTAATTAGCATCACCATTGATTACTATCACTATTTATAGTGAGTATAAATTAGACAGCCAAATACTCCACTAGACTCCTGTATTGTTGCATTGATTGGTAACAATAGCTATAAATAGCTGGATATTACCATTATAATTTACGGTAATCACGACGCGTCAAAGGCAAAAACCACCGTGTCTAGACAAACATCTGCTGATACAATACACGAGCAGCTAAAGTCTGTGTCGCTGCACCTATCTGCCCGGTCATGTCCAGCATGGCGATTTTTTTAGACTGTCTTATGCCTACATAACCGTTCTCGGGGTGGGGGTGGGGGTGGGGTGGAGTTGGTTGGTTCGAAGATAATTTGGTATAACTGTAACATTTTTCAGAAGTAATCACATAAATCCCGGCTGATTGTTTACGTCCGAACCCCCTTTCCTAAACCACGAGGACGGGTCAAGCCAAAGCAAAGCAAAGCCAAAGGGGCCATGACCCAGTCCCTCCTAAATATGCCACTGATAGTAAAATGGGCCTAATACTGTAACGATGTGTAAGTAAAACATACCTGGTGGGATTTATTTAATGCTCCGTGTTAAGAAGGCTACATCCATCGGCTGCGTGTTTTGGAGAGCCCTTTGGCTTTGAGTTCACGTCGGTCTGTCACGTGCGTGGTTATGTCGAGGGAATTTCCCACCACGCGTAGTATGGCCAGACACTGCATCGCGTCGCGCCGTTCATGTCAGTGAAGCGCGCACGGGATTGGTCAACGGTAGCGAGGTGCTTCCCCCGCGGTCCCGAAATAGCTGCCCGCGTTCCAGGGGGGAGATTACAGTACAACATTGCATTGGTGGCCATGTTAACGATTTGTCCGATTATAAGAAAACGTGACTATAAAACATTCAGCCTTCGACGTGGTTATACAGTCTACGACGTGGTTATACAAGTAACACAAACAAATGAGTTTCTACAATGCGCCAACTGCTTTCGCAATCTTTTTTTTAAAAGTCAAGCTTAATATGTGAACGTATTGAGTCATTTATAGGAAAATGCATGTATGACAGACGAATATCATGATTTATTTGAAAACTCGCAATCAGATTGTATATGTGTTCACGTGTATAGATGTAGGCTATTGCATTATGGCATGGCAGTAGCAAATGTTTGTGTGCAAATATGTTTCTCGGGAAAGACTCGTTCGTTTATCGATTGTCCTATTTAAGCGGGCAATACAAAACCTGTATTGATATCCAGCAATATACTTATGGATGTAACTGACGCCAACATATATACAAATACGTTGTTGTTGTTTACATAGCCTCACGCTACATATAGTTATCAATACAGTGCATACAATATATATTATAGGCTTATCGAATAATCTAAAGTGTTTGATTAGTGTGTACCAGAGCATAAGTGAAGGGGCGTGAGTGGCAAATATAAAGGGGTCGAGTCGGTCTGTCTACTGTTTACCGTCTACAGTTTCCCCAGTACTGATTCATTCATACTTGTACTAGTTGACACACATCTGAACCTGATATCTCTCAGGCTAGTGACTGCAGCCCTGCTGGGAACGCCACTGGGTGTCAGTGCCAGTGGGTGACATTTAATTGAAATATAAATTAATACCAAATTAAATGCCCTTACTGCTAACATTAATTAATTAAATTAATTTAACTTAGCTGAGCGAATTCAATTAACCACTGAAATTATGGTTATGGTTTCCATTATGTTATAATACTTAATAGAATCACAATAAAAGGTGATTATTTTTCTTCAGGATATGTGCCGGGCCTGGGCCTAAATTCTAGTTTGCGGGCGTGGGACGGGCTGTGCTTAACGAATTTGTGTGGGCCTGGGCCGGGCCTGAATTCTAACTGCAAATTGCGGGCCGGGCTTGGGCTAAAATTATAGGCCCGTGCAGGGCACTACTATCGACCAGAACATGCGGTGAACCAGTGTGTGTTCTTTAACAACCCCTGGAATNGAGCGAATTCAATTAACCACTGAAATTATGGTTATGGTTTCCATTATGTTATAATACTTAATAGAATCACAATAAAAGGTGATTATTTTTCTTCAGGATATGTGCCGGGCCTTGGCCTAAATTCTAGTTTGCGGGCTTGGGACGGGCTGTGCTTAACGAATTTGTTTGAACCTTGGCCTGGGCCTGAATTCTAACTGCTAATTGCGGGCCGGGCTTGGGCTAAAATTATAGGCCCGGGCAGGCCACTACTATCGACCAGAACATGCAGTGAACCCGTGTGTGTTCTTTAACAACCCTTGCAATAAACACGGTACGGACGGAACACTTTCTTAACAATATGTCAGTTGCCACCCTGGTCGTTGGCTCTACCCACCACTTTCCCGGCACCCGATAAATGTCATAATTATCACTGACAATTGTAGTTGTATAATTCGTATTCGTATTCCTATAAATCTGGCCGCTAGTGTATGATTCGACCAGACTCGAACAACTGGTTTCTATGACACAATTGAAACACCTAGATAATACAAACAGTCAAGTTTTTACAAAATAGAGGTATTAATATAATTCTAGGGCTGAAGTCCTTCTGACATCAAACAGTAACACTAGTCGCTAGGTCCACGCAGTAATAGTTCGATGGATGCATTTGACTAACAATAAACTTTCCGGTTCGTATCGACAAAAATGGTTCTTCATTTATAAAAAGGGGCTCACTATTTGCGTATAAATTAGGCAGCCCAGGACTCCGCTACGGTTCACTTGTTGCACTGGTTGCCAACAATAGATAAATAGCGGGACAATAGCATAACATTTACGGCAATCACGACGCGTCAATAAAAAAAAATGCCGAGTCGAGACAAGTGTCTGCCATGACCGTCTTCACTGGGGTGTGGAGGTTTAAAGAGAATTTAGTTTAACTGTAACATTGTTGGAAATATTCCCAGAAATCCCAGCTGATTGTATACGCCCGAATCCCCTTTTCAAAACCCTGGACGGGTCGGGCCAACAATGCGGGCGTCTGAGCATTTCTCTGAGACATCGAGCGAGGACAGAGTAGCTACGACCAATGGTTGTTATGCATCAGCCAAAGTGGTAGCTTTAGCTCTTCGGGAATTAACGTACTTGGTGAACCCCTCTCAGTACGCAACATAATATTGCTATTAATTAGCATCACCATTGATTGCTGAATACACAGTAAGTGGTGTAATTAGGATATCGGAGGGGACCCAGAATGTGTGTAGTCAGATCGGTATTGAAATTCAGCATAGCAAAACGTCGTGTCGCAAATGCCCCCTAAATACATCATTGGGAGTGAAGTGAGCCTAATATACGATTACAATGTTTATGTACAACATACCTGGTGGGATTTATTGAATGATCTGTGTGATGAAGGCAATATCCATCGGCGTTGTGCGTTTATCCGTGTCTTCACGTCAGACGTCAGCTGTACTTATAACCGGTGTAGGTGGTTATGTGAGTGAAGCGGGAATTTCCCATAAGTCCAAGTGGCGCTCTCTCGCGGATAGTTTACAGAACTTCCCGCTGTCACCAAGCCTCCAACTTTAGGGGTGATATATAAAGTACCTCACTCTCAGTGTGTGGAGTGTCTTGGTAAGCGTTACGGTGTACGTGGAGGTGGGGTGTTTTGGTGATCGTTTGCATACTCATGTCCGTCCTCGTGAGGGGTTCGAACGAACGAACGCCACTTTTTGAGAGAATTTGTTTGAACTGTCACGCTTTTCATAAATCATCCCGGAAATCCCCGGTTGATTGTGTGCGCTCGTATCCACGCGCCCCTTTTTCAAAACCACGATGACGGGCCTGATACGTAACAAATAAAATAAAAAACGGTTTGGCTCGTTTAGGTTTCTAACACGGAGACGACCAAACCAACACCATTCCGACATCGACAAGGACTGTACATTTGTTTGGACTTTGCGAACTGGTTCGACCGCCCCTTAAGCAGCCGCGGCTCTGCCGCGTCACTGCAGCCAAACAACCACGCGGTCTGGCCTACATGGTGGGGCGTTATGGTGATGTCTACACGGTCGTCCTTGGATACCATAAACACGCCATTGTGGATTCAGATAGCGGTGATCGGAGGCACACCTTGGTATGTTAATCGTGGAAACTGTTGTTGTTGTTGTCGTTGTTGTTGTTGTTGTTGTCGTTGTTGTCGTTGTTGTCGTTGTTGTTGTTGTTGTTGTTGTGCGATGTACGAAAGTTTCGAACGAGGAACAATGGACTCCAGTCATTAGTGGCAGACGGGCGTAAATATGTGAACCGCTTAAAAATGAGGTTACCCTGCTCGGACAAGGAGCGTGTAACGATACACCTTTGTCGGTGTCGTTACTGACATGTCACGCTGTTGAAGGCCGCTGTCAAAGAACCAGTGAGAGGGGTGACGTGCTAGAGATTTGTCGGCTACTGGGAAAATCGAACATAGCATTTGGGATCACCTCGGATTGTATCTGTTATTGACATCATGTTACTTTGGATTGTGAATGCATTGAGGTGGTGCTGTTTCGGGATAGAGGTAAAGTGCATCAAAACATCTAGATGCCTAGTTAATGCACAACCTGTATGTGTACTGTTGTGTTATTAGTGCATCGTGCGTCACATTGCGTAAGTAATATGCAATTAATATGCCATTTTGTTGTGACGATAGAAGAGCAGAGACGATCGATACACTGACGAGCGACGAGACCTGTACCGCAGGAAGACAAAGAAACGCAGTGACACAACTGAAATGAATCACGCGACCCCGCGACATGACCCAGACAGCAGGGGTATAACATCAGAGGGGCCGTCTCAAAGGAACGTATGCAAAACAGCCCGTATTCTCGGACACGTCGGTGTTGGACGTTCAAAACACTTCCCCATTCAAAACACTAGACTACCGTTGTGTTTTGAATCTAGGTTCAAAACCCCATTCGGTTTAAAAATAGGTTGATATTCATAGACATATAACAACACTTCAATACAAGCCTGATTAAAACACATTTGGGCAGAACAGTTGTTAGAATATTATTTATATTGGTGAAACCAGATGAAAGGAAGGCACACGGCTGTGTGCAGGGACGAAACGAGAGGATTTTTGAGTGTGTGTTTTGTGGAGAATTTAGCCTGCGTGCCTGCCTTTCGGCCAGCCTATCAGTCAGTCAGCCAGCCAGGTAAATATCTATACAATAGCAAGTTAACCAGTTTGTTACCAATACTCTAGCTGCATAATAAATTTGGGCACTGTCTACAATCCGGGCCCACCTCATTTTCGCCACGATGAAGACATAGTAATTACAACCATGCACACTAATCAATGCATAGTTATTTGTGGAATGTAAACTATTAAACATTCGATCGTCAGAAAAGGTGATGTTATGCGTTTCGTTCACCCAGAATATTTAATAATTTGCACATTCCATAATTAACTATGGAATGGCAATGTGCATGTTTGTTTTACATATGTGATCTTAATAGGCCTAATGACCCCTCGGTGGGTCCAAGTTGTACACAAGTGCCCACATTTGTACATATCAGCTGGCATGTCGTAATGGATACTAGACACGGTCAATTNATATATATATATATATATATATATACATGATCATAAGTAACCGTAAAGGAGCACTTATTGGTATATTTGTTAGCGTTTCGCAGCAGACTTGAACTCACGTGTGCTGCGCGCGGTAGCTGATTTTCGTCTGGCAGCGTAGCGTAGGGGTACATTAATCGCAGAGCTTTGTTACCGCCCGCAGAACTGGGGGCAACTTAGACAATTCTTTTGAAAAATGGCGTGGATTGTTTTCCCACAGCATTGATGTTACTAGGCCGACGCCACATAACAGTGGAAGGTGAAAACGAATAATCTGATCTGAAGATATGTCGGAAATACATGACGGACTATTTTGTTTAACCGAGTCGTGAGTTTTAGTTTAGCTTACGACGTGGTTATACAAGTAACGTAAACAACTGAGTTTCTACAATACGTGGTTATCAGTCACGTGATCAAAATAACCCCGCCTATCGTCGACAGCCATGATGTGAGTCAAGCGACTCAATTGCGCCATGAGCAACCGTCATTGTTTCAATGAAAATTTACTCCCGCGCTTGTCAGTAAATCATAAATTCGTCTGTGTCTACATCGAAGAAGAACGTCAAATATGTAGAATCGTTAGATACTGTTACAATGAACCGGTATCAGACCAAGTTAGAGTTGATTAACGGTGAAGATCCGTACGAAATGCCAAGAAAGATTGGAACGTTGTCGTTGACCCCGACAACCTTCCTGGTATTTCATAAACAACATTCTGAAAGATATAAATTCGTTGTAATCAATAATAACGGAAAAACCTGTCAATAAATGATCGGAACAGACTTTCGCGTATTTCGACGGAGTTTTTTCCTGTTGATATTCCCTATCCAGGCCGCCCTGCGCTGTGTTGACAAATCTTTCGTCTGTTCTCCCTGGTGACTTACGATGGCAGGAATGACAAAACATTATTTTTACACCCTTGCATCATCGGCCCTGTTTGTGCACCCATTCACAACACAAGTGTGAGGCATAGTTGCAGTCTATAAGTAGCCGGTCGCGATGTCTTTTGTTCGATTTGTTTGACTCACAATATTACTGTCGCGCAAGGTATGTGTGGGAATGCGCTGCCGTATCTGCATCTAATTTTTGTGTGTGCAACAAATAACGATATTGTGTTTCGAATTCTTCGTCAGGCATGCTAGCTTCTTTTACATTTGACATTGGGTTTATGTAGATAACCACGGGGAAGTTCTTCGGAGTGGGTTGTCGACGAGGACACAGTTACCTTATGTTATCTAAAGTGGATATGCATGGAGAGCGACTCACACAGACAACTCAAAGGAGGGGTACGCATAAATATCCAATGAAATGTTTAAAATGCTTAACTATCCGTAGCATACTAAATATAAAGGGGAGTTAGACATTATGGTAGCGGATGTTGACCCTCATGTAAAAGGAATCACATAATCATTGGCAAATTAAGATGCGGAATTATCATCGAGAGGTTATGTAATGACTAAGATGGACAGACGAGAAAGAAGGGGAAGTGGAGTAATTTAATATATTAAAGTAGGATAATATATCACCTGGAGTGGATGGAATTCAGCCAAAACTACTCAGTAGAACAAATTAGTATACCACTTGCAAGAGTGCTCGAATTGTTATTAAAAGAGAATGGATCCTTTAGAATGGAAAGAAGCAAACACCACATCATTACAGAGTTCGAGAAATAAGTCAGATAATTACAGACCAGTGAGTTTAACATCAATGGTTTGTAAATTATTAGAAAGGTTAATTAAACACCACATGGTGAACTTCTTTGTTAGACAACTTATTAAATCCATCTCAACACGGATTCCTCAAAGCTAGGTCAAGCTTAACAAATATGTCATATTTTTAAAGAAACAATTACCAAGTAGATAGAAGAGGGATCACCAGTGGATATTATCTACTTAGATTTTCAGGAAGCTTTTGACAAATTCCACATCAAAGACTATTTCATAAGTTAAAAGTCCATGGTGTCGGATATGGCAAAATTGTCTAGTTAGAAAAATGGCTGACTGACAGAAAACAACGTGTAGTAGATGGGAAGGTTTCAAACTGGAAATCAGTTTTGAGTGAGGTGCCACAAGGATTAGTATTGGGACCTTTATTATTTTTAGTATATATCAATGACTTGGACGCTAATATAATAAGTAAAGTACTGAAATATGTGGGTTTAGAAAGGTTAAACATGATGAAGATAAACAACATTTACAAAACGACAAATCAGACAAATGGTCTGGTAAATAGCAGATGTTATTAATTTTTTGGAAATGTAAATGCCTACATACAAGACACGGGAACTTGGATGTAAAATATAAAATGGGTGATACTGTTCTAGGTACTACCATAAATGAAAATGATTTAGGAGTAACAATACGTGCTGATATGAATGTATCAGAGCAATGTGGTGTTGTAGCTTCAAAGGGTGATCGAATTCTTGGGATGATTAGAAGAATATAACATGTAAGAAAAAATAGCTAATTATACGTCCATATTAAGCAATAGTTAGGCTTCATTTAGAATACTGTATACAAGCTTGTAGATCATATCATAAGAAGGATATAGTTACGTTAGAGCGAATACAGAGAACAACTAAAATGATTCCAGAACTGAGAGAACGTAGTTATGAAGAACGTCTTAAAGAATGTGGTTTGACAACCTTAGAGACAAGTAGGTTAAGAGGATATCAAATTGACGTTTGTAGGATATTGAATGGGTGTGAAACTATTGATAGAACTTTATTGTATCACTTAAGAAAGATAGTAGAACCAGATTACACGAGGTGTCATTAGTGAAGGATCAGAGTAGATTGGATATCAGAAAGTACTCATTCTCATAGAAGACCATTCGTGAATGGAACAGATTACCTGCAGATTGTGCAAATGTATACAGCCGTGAGCGTGAACATGTTTAAAAACTAAACTGACAAATAATTATATCAAGAGGGCGGGTTACACGTAGATGACAAAATTGTTGGAATCTCGATAAGCAAATGGATGTCTTGTCCATTTGCCAGCTGGGCATTTGTCTTGGATGAAAATCTTAAATATATTCACACATTAATCTTTGTAAAACAAATATACCACAAATATAACCACTACGAGATGTTGCAACACAAAACGTTGTTTATTAAATGCTACTAGCAATGCTACAGACAAGGACTGGTGGCGGATGTGGGTTCGATTCCCACAGGACCTCACGTGAAGGTTTACTCTGGTTGACCAACACCAGCTTCTTGTTTTTAATATTTCCTCTACTATTGCACCACGACATTAGTCTGTGTTCGTAATCCAGGAAGCCAAGGAAATACAGTAGTATGGCATACAAACATAAATGCTCTACTTGCATTATGTTTGATTAATTTAATATATTAATTCATCCAAGTGGTCTGTTGCGTGTGCATATAATATTCGTGTGTTTGTTGTCTATCGCTACCACACAGTATGGACAGATGGGATTGCGTTCAACAAGGTACGCATGATTATTACGATAACATATACATACATGCATGCATGCATGCATGCATGAATGCCTAAGTGCGCACACACACGCACGCACGTACGAAGTTATTCACTGGCGTACAAGGCAGCATAACAGTTGACAGCGTTTTGCAGAAACACCACCACAACGTTATCATAAAGACAGTACGAAGATCCTTCCGCGATTGCTTACATTTGTTTGTATCGCCATGATGCGCAACTATCATTAGTTTGAAATACCATGATCAGTAATTTGTCTAGCAGGAAGGGGGAAAAAGAGGTCAACAAGAGGGGGAAAAAGAGGTCAACAAGAGGGGGAAAAAGAGGTCAACAAGAGGGGGAAAAAGAGGTCAACAAGAGGGGGAAAACACCTCGTACGAGGCATTGAGAAACTTGCTTATCAGCCCACCAACAGTGCGTGAGAATAATGAATGTATAGATACAGATATTCGATGACCTATACCCATCTGCACATGTTTGACGAACACTTCAACAGTAAGGATCTGCAAGGTATAATTAAACAATGAAACTGGGAAAACCAAAATGGAGAGCATAAGAGCAGTAATTCTTAGTGATTGAAATGAAAACCACTGTACTACACTTACATGTAATACAACATGGACAATTATTTGATACCATCACTTCGTGATGAGCATAATGCAAGTTGCAATGTACACACATACCTGATGTGTAAACTGTTTACAATGTCACATATCATGGAGGTCAACATTCATCATGATATGACGTGAAAGCATCTCCTTTAGTGGTGCTATGCTACAGTAACTCCAGGTGTCTGTTAGGGGATCATATTGTTCAATGGCAGTTGATTTTTCCTTAGCATCGTCACCCCCTGCCACCAGTATACTCCCACGCCACACGACTGCTGGGGCGTAGCTGTGTTTCTGGCGTGGCCCGGTAAGACATGTCCATCTATCTGTGGCCGGGTCATATTTGAAGCATGCGCGGTTGTTGCCGCCCACCACATAAATAAAGTCGTTCAGAGTGACAGCAGCAGCACTGCGGTTGCACGCTTTATGTATGTCTGACAGAATGCTCCACTGACCCCGTGTCGTATCATACACCTGGGCTTTGTCCTGTGCATCTCCGCCACCGAAAACAAATATCATGTTGCTGTAGGTGCAAACCATGGGCTTCCACGCCGGCTGTTGCCGCTTAGTATCCGAACATTCAACAGACGCGAGCATTTCCTTATCAACATCCATCCCACCCACCACATAGATGCATTTGCCCAGAGAGACACTGCGGTGGTTACGTCGTGCAGTGTTAAGTGGCGGCATCGATTTAAACTTCTTTGTGGCCAAGTCAAAGAGCCAGCATTTGCACGTCGTGATTCCACCCTTCTGCCCGCCCGTCATCAGCAGGCCTCCGTCCATGTAACTCACACTGTACAACCTGCCGACAAACGGTGACGGATCCGTCAGCGACTCCCAACAATCGGTGTCTTCCTTATAGTACTGACAACAGTTGTACTCATCAAATGAGTTATACGATGGAATCAGCCCACCAACCACCAGGAGGCAAGACTTCAATCGGAAGTTGATGCGTGGCAGCGTGCGACAACTGGTGATCTCATGTTTATGCACAGGATCTGCCTGAAACGCCATTGCCTCGTGTAGATATTCAAAACACTTGGGGGTCAAAACATCACGTGTGTCCTTCATGTGCCACAGGTAGTTGCTCGTACAATATGGCAGGCGGACGTGTTCAAGGATCGTTTCCAAGGACGCCTTCCTGTTGGCAAGGTCATGTCGAACCCAGTCTAGCACGGACTCACAGACAACATCCTCGTTTTCAGCAATAAGTTCATCTTCTTTGATAAACTCGATGAGATCGCAACAAGAGAACTCTTTGAACTCCGCATTAAATGCGATAGCTTTGAACTCGGCCAGCATCAGTTGTTTGGCATTCCTGTGCAGCTTATCGAGTCGATACAACTTGGCAAATCTGTAGAATTCGACACAGTTACGCAACTCCACTTGTGTTACCATGAATTCATCGCAGCCAGCTCTCAGGCCATCCAGTTGTAAGACGTCGCCTGCTTTGACCAATCTCTCCACGTTGCCGATAGTCAGCTCAATCTCCCCGGTGTACATATAGTCGACGATGCTGGTCAGTATCTCCGGTTCCATTGTCAGCTGGACTGTGGCTAACGTGCTTTCTTGAAGACCACACCGGAACATTGCTTTGAAGTAATCCGTTGCGACCGCCAGAACGATACGATGACACCGGATTTGGACGTCACCCGACTGCAGTGTCACATCAGCAAACTCCTCGTTCTGGCGTAGTTTATGCATATCTTTCATGAAATCATTCTGATATGTTTTGTCAACAAACTTCTGGACTTTCATAGCAGCGGATGCTACAAGAAAGACAATCATAATTTACAAACATATTCCGCAAACGCAGCATCAAAACAGAGGGAAAAGGAAAGGGAATGTTGCAAACATTTTATACTGTGTTAACAAAATAAACAAACTCCATAGAGTTACGTAGTTGAGATGTCGAAATTGGGCCAAGAATGTTTATAGTCGAGCAGTATTCAAATTCAACATAGCAACACTTTTTTAAATCCCAAAACCAAATGGATACCATGACCCAACCCCCCCAATTGCATTTATTTGATCAATACGTAAAAAAATTTACAATAATAAAACTATTTTCGGTGTGGAAAAGATTATATGAAGACGAGTCTATTTAGTGTGATAAAATATTGTACTTTCAGTTTGAAAGGAACTTTCTGAATATGAGTAAACTAATTTGAAAAAACACAAATTTATAAAGTTTATTTCAAAGAAAAAACNATTCCGCAAACGCAGCATCAAAACAGAGGAAGAAAGGGAATGTTGCAAACATGTTATACTGTGTTAACAAAATAAACAAACTCCATAGAGTTACGTAGTTGAGAATGTTTATAGAATGTTTATAGTCAAACAGTATTCAAATTCAACATAGCAACACTCTTTTAAATCCCAAAACCAAATGGATGCCATGACCCAACCCCCCCAATTGCATTTATTTGATCAATACGTAAAAAATTAATTATACAACTCTTCGTAAACGTAATATTATGTTTTATGTATAATGGAGTGTTGTGTAATTTATATTGCATGCACCTCTAAGCAAGAAAAAAAAATATTAATTAAATAATATCCTATATGTGTGCTTGCATTTCCGTGCGTGCGTGTTATATCGAAATTAAATGATGTGGTGTTGTATTGATCAGAGACTTCCACTAAGACCATGACATGGTCGCTATCGCGTGAGCCACCTTAACAAATGCAAAGTTAAATAACATTTAAGAAACATATCCTTTATACTAATAATAACAATAATAAAACTATTTTCGATGTGGAAAAGATTATATGAAGACGAGTCTATTTAGTGTGATAAAATATTGTACATTCAGTTTGAAAGGAACTTTCTGAATATGAGTAAACTAATTTGAAAAAACACAAATTTATAAAGTTTATTTCAAAGAAAAAACTGCAAAACCCATTGTATAAGTGTATTCGTTAATCAATATGCTAACTGTTAATTTGCTTTTCAGCTTGAATGTGACATTTTTATATGTGCTTAAGCCTTGTAAAGAGTGGGTTTAGATTGTGTCCGTGATTAGATTAGGGGTGGTATTGAATAAGCGAGCGATGCTATGTCTAGTGCTTTTTTGCCAGTTCAAAGCTTTCACTGCGGATATTTCTACGACTTCTGGTGTCATACATGTGCACATAAGATATTCCGGAAGATTTCAGTTTACATATCTGTGATAACATTTTAATTGTTGCAGTTTAACGTCATCTTAAACTTTTAGCAGTTTGATAATGTTAGCAATGGATCAGTGTGTACATTATATTAACATTTTTGTTTTCATTCTTATTGCCCACTTCTCTAGTTGTGCTACGTTATTGTGTTATAACCCCCATACCCGTACACAATAAATCATATGGGGAAGAATTAGTGAGTTGCATAGGTTTATTAAATTACATTGTAGAATGAACCATCTTGTTTATTAGTCCAATGGTGCGTGAAATTGTAGAACACATTTGTTCAATGTTATCAATTGTTAATCATAGGACATATAAGTTATCTACATATTCAGTTGTTCAATCATTAAAAACAATAATGGGACTTTTTCGGCTTGCCAATGTTTAATGACAGTAGGTTGACTTTTAGCCATTCACTTATTTTTGTTGTTACTCGTTACTGATTTTATTGAAATTATTGTCTGTGGTGAAATACCCAGATGTACTTATTATGATTGAATCAGTTGTATATAATGGTAATAAATTATTGTCTGTGGTGAAATACCCCGATGTACTTATTATGATTGAATCAGTTGTATATAATGGTAATTCAAAAAGTGTGCTTGCATTTATAATATCATTTAAGTATATCAAATATAATGGAGGACTTACAATAGAACACAGAATCAGTACCATCAAATTCGACCTATTGTTTTCATCCCATTACGTAATTACATAAAATACTGTTTGTTCATCCATTAGTTCCATAACAAAGCAAATAAATCCAACCATGAATACCCATTATTTTCTCTGGTATCTGCAAACTCCTCACCATTGGCGCTACTAACCATTTCACCACTGCCAAAACTTATATTTGATGTGCAGAATATGCAAATGTTTATTTCATTTAGTATACTCCTAATTGTTTTCAAGAAATCTCCCAATTTCAATTGCCTACAATTGTGAATAGTGTTTGCACTGAAAATGTGTCTAGAAACACAATAAGGTTTTTTTTTTTAAACTATGTTATGCCGTCAAGTGCACAGTTGAATGACGTAACAAGTCGTAAATAACAATAGCGTCGCTGAGCCAACCGCTTGTGCAGATCATTCCGTCATTGTCCATTTTGAATCCATAATCAATTTGTGGCAGTGGTGATATGCTGAGTGGATCCACTGTCTGGGAGTGGGTGCACCTGTTGTAAATTTAGTATATTACTTGATTGCCGGATGGATGTGTATATCAATAATATCATTTATGATGAAACGTAGGTTGGCTGCCTACGGATTAACAGCAACACGGTCTGTCTATGGGCTGACTTGAGTGTTAATCATCTTTGTACCGTAATACGTTGTACATGTATATGTTGTACAGGCTTAACCGTAGTATACTATTATACCTGACCTTGGTGCAGTCACTAACTTATGCTACTTTGGCTAGTTCTATGCCGATTAGTGTATAAATAAGGCTAGACTAGCCCACATAAAACAGACTACATTTCCCGAATCACCTAATCCCAAACCCTAAAAAAGCTAACCCTAACACCAACCCAACATAAATTACTCCTCAAGTTACAACAATAAAATTATCGGGGATGGTAACCGACAAACTAGAACAGCAATGTATTTACGTGTGAACTGCGGCACATCCTCTCGTCTACAGAACCACTTCGTAAAACGAAACTAAACTTCGATGTATGACATACCTCTTATCTTAAGTTGTACAATGTTGTGTTGTCGATTACTACTTTACTTACTTTCAAAATCACACCGGATAAGATAACAACTAATTTGGAGAATAAGACTTACCCATGACTGATAAACTTAAAACAATAACTTCGCCTGTGACTCGCCTATAACGCTTGACTACACATGCGTGACACGGAACATGTAGTGACACCTAGCGTATGGCACGTTTCGTAAAGCAGCGCCTCCTGTTGATTAAAGGCTCTTTCATTCATTCCATTGTTGAATATTCTCAGCTACACTAAAATCAACATTTTACAGGTTGTTTGAAATCCATTGGACCTCGAAATCTATAAAACGCGAAAAACGTTGGGGTCCCGCGCATATTTTTTTAATATCTGAAATATTTGACATAGTAACAGTTAATTACGTCAGCTGCAAAATTAGCAAACCACTCTTAGCTGATCATAATACGTAATAACAAGTAGGGAAATATGAAAACAGTGTCATAATCGGTAAAGCACTTTTCGAGATATGATTTTTGAAGACGTCTATTATACGGTAACAATGAACCAGAAATGGATCAAAAAGTGGGCATATTTAATTAAAACTGTAACAAAAACAGACATGTTCAATTGTTATCAATGAAATGTTGCACACTGATAGATTTCTAGTTCCAAATTTCAAATATGTCAAAAACCTTTAACATTTTAACAATTTCTGTTCGCCTAATTTGCATAAATGTGCATGATGTTTAGGGAAGTCAATTAATTGTTATAATTATTTTTTTCAGACTATTGGCGTAATGTTAGAAATGAAAGCTGGGGAGCTAAACAATTAAATGTGTCTACCATAATTGTAGATGGAACACAAAATATTAATTAATTAATTAAAACAAGATTAATTAATTAATAGAACAAAATGAATGTTTCAATGACAATATAATTGAATATATCAAATGAAAGCTGAGGATCTCAGCAATTTATAAATAATTATGTCCAATTTTATAGACAGAAATATTATGTAATTCGTTAACCAATATAACACGATTAATTAATTAAAAGAACAAGATGAAATATGTTGCAGTTATCATTGTTATCACTCTCTGTCTCTGTCTCTCTCTCTCTCTCACACACACACACTCTCTCACACATACACACGCACGCACGCACGCACGCACGCACACACACACGTGTCGTTTCAGTAAATGTTGGTAAAAATAAGTATTTAGTTTATTTAGTATTCACCTCTATACACATTGAAAAGAAATCATGAAATGCCGGGCAAAAATGTAGGGTTTGCTATCTTGAAATCGCACTCCGAACTCAATGTTATGTAACGAATCCACAGTAGGAGTTACCCGCAAGAGGCCGACACTTTAATGTAATGTGTTATTAACGTTCTTTTACTGACAAATGTATCATTTGAGTTTACTGTTGTCACCATAGACGTAGTTTCAGGCGACTGTAAAACCTTTGTGTTTGAGCAATGACTTTCTTCAAACCACAACTGCGGAGATGACTTACTCTGAACGTGTCGGCGGCCATCAGCAGCCTTCATCAGGCATTCTGGGACGACTAGTCCTACTTTTGTTCGCCAGTTGGCGACTCATATATATCTACTCATATACCTATCATATATATCTTGCCCATATATGTAGTGTTTTCTAGTTAGCATACAATACAGCATACAATACAAGTTCGTAAGTCAACCGGTACTTTATTCACTTCGCCATCAGGGTGTCTCTCCCCGAGATATTCTCCCCCGTATTATTACAACAATAGATCATGCCACATCCTCCTTTCTCATATTTGGTCAGAGGTTACCAGCATATGACCAGGTTACACAGCGACATCGTAATCGCTCAGGTGCGACGCCAGCTTCCTCTCTCTTGCAGGATTCCGTCTCGGGGCCACGTCTGCCACTGGTCGATCTGGCATCTTCTCCGTCCTCGTCATCGGGGATTTCGATATCCTCCAGTGTTGCCGTGTCATACGGCGGCGCAGTCGGAGTAGGATTTAGGTGACGTCGATTGCGCCGAACGTCGCCTTGGTGTGTCCTCACGATGTACGACCGGGTGACTGTGAGCCGACCTCTTTTAGCACGGTGCCTCGCCGGTCCATGTCAGTGACCCAAACATGCTCTCACGGCATCAGTCGTCTCAAGTGGACTGCTCGATGACGCTTGTCGAATGACTTTTTTGTCGATTCTTTATCTCAAGCCGCGACTTCCTAGCTCCTCGTAGATGCGACCACTGTGGTTCTAGTAAGGCTGGTATCGTCGGTATTGGCGTCCGAAGCTTCCGCCCCATCAGTAGCTCAGCTGGGCTGTAACCATTGCTCAAAATGCGTCGACCTATACGCGAGAAGTGTGTCGTACGGGTTGTCGCTCTTCGCCAGTAGACATTTTAGGGTCTTCACGGCTTGCTCAGCTTCACCATTTGACTGAGGGAACCGAGGGCTGCTTGTCATGTGCAGAAAGCCCCTCGCTGCAGCAAACCTCCTGAATGTATCTGATGCGTACTGGGGACCATTGTCTGTGACCACAACTTCAGGGACGCCATGACGTGCAAACATTGATGTCATGTGGTTCACGATGGAAGCCGACGTCGTGCTGCTCAGTTTGGAGATCTCAACGAACGCCGACAGATAGTCGACAACAAGTAAGTATGGTGAACCGTTTAGTTCGAAGAGGTCAGAGCCAACCTTCTGCCATGGGCGTTCTGGAACATCAGATGGTATCATCGGCTCTGCTTGATTTACTCGTTCTTTGGCGCATCTGTCGCAGCTCTCCACCAAGTCTTCGATCTGTTTGCTCAGACCCGGCCACCAAACTGATTGCTTCGCCCGTTCTCTGCATTTAGTGATACCTTGGTGTCCTTCGTGGATCTTCTCCAGTATCGATGGTCGCATTGCCAGCGGAATGACGAGGCGACTCCCCTTCAGCAGCAAGCCTTGTTGCACAGTGAGCTCCGCAGCGACTTGCAGGTACACCTTCTCGTCCGGCCTCAGTCTCGCCCTGTCGGGCCATCCTTGCTGGCAGTAAGTCTGGATGCGTTGGCAGGTGGCGTCGTCCACCTGGGCCTGCTTCAGTTCGAGTAGGCGCTTCTCGGTAATGGGAAGTGTCTTCAAAACTGCATTGACGTATGCTTGGCAGTCCTGCTCGAAGCTTACGTCTTGCGGTTGTCTGTGCTCCACAATGGGTGCTCGTGACAGCGTATCAGCCGTAATCAAGTCCTTGCCGGCTACATGTGCGATACTATAGTTGAATCGCATCAGCCTCATTCTGAAGCGCTGAATCCTGGGCGGCAGCTGATCAAGTGTCTTCTGTCCAAGAAGTGACACGAGAGGCTTGTGGTCGGTCTCGACGTGAAATGTTTTCCCCAGAAGGAAGTCGCTGAATCGCTCACAAGCCCACGTCGTGGCGAGTGCTTCCTTTTCTATTTGGGCATAGCGTTGTTCCGTGCTCGACATGGATCTGGAGGCATATGCGACTGGCTGAAGTTTACCATCTGGTTGTCTCTGTAGAAGTACTGCTCCTAGGCCGTGTGAGGACGCGTCTGCAGATAGTGTCGTTTCCTGCTTTGCGTCGAACAGAGCCAGTATTGGTGTTGATGTAATGCTCTCTTTCAACTGCTTGAAGCACCGCTGCTGATCGTGGCCCCAGGTCCAGTCATTCTTCTTGCACAGAAGGTCGCGCATCGGTTTCGTGATTTCAGCTAGGTGTGGCGTAAACTTCCCCAGCTGGTTGACCATTCCCAGAAATCGACGGACTCCGCTCACATCGACTGGTTCAGGCATGTCGAGAATCGCCCTGATCTTCTCTCTGTCTGGGTGTATTCCCGACGCGTCAATCATCTGGCCCAAGAACGTCACGTGTTGAACTGAGAATTGACACTTCTTCGTGTTCAGTGTCACCTTGGCCTGCTGCAGCCTCGAGAGAACCTCGTGTAGGCGCTGATCGTGTTGTGGCTGAGTGGCACCGAAGACGAGTACGTCATCCATTTGACATAGGACGCCAGGTATCCCCTCCAGGATTGCCGACATTCGTCGTTGATAGTGCTCTGGTGCTGACGAAATGCCGAAGGGTAGCCTTCTGAAGGCGAATCTACCGAACGGTGTGATAAACGTTGTCAGCAGAGTCGATTCTTCAGACAACGGGACTTGCCAAAACCCAGAGTTTGCGTCCAGTTTTGAGAATATCTTGGCACCTGCTAGCTGTCCCAGAGTATAGTCGACCGAAGGCATCTCATATCGTTCCCGACGTACACTTTCATTTAGTTTTGTTAGGTCGACGCAGATCCTGACATCGTCTTGTGATTTTGGGACAACCACCATGGGCGCGCACCAATCAGTTGGCTGTTCGACTTTACTGATGACGCCCAAAGCTTCCATCCTCTTCAGTTCTCTTTTCGTTTTCTCCATCAATGGTAGGGCCACACGTCTCGGCACATTGACGGCGAAAGGCTGCGCGTTCTCCTTCAGTGTGATCGTGTACGGCCCTTCCATCTTGCCGAGGCCGTTGAAGAGATCCGGAAATTCTCTGTGATACTCATCTGTTGCCCCTTCTACCGACTCCACTCGGCTGATCAACCGCAGCGCGTCTATTGCAGGGTTGCCTAGAAGCGCCTTGTGTATGCCCCGGACGACGTATATGTTCTGCTTTGTGGCTGTAGTCTTCCCTTGTAGCACCGTTGTGAACATTCCCACAACTGCCAGCAAACCGTTGTTGCCAACCCCGAAGAGTTTCTTATTAGCCTTTCGGAGCGGGTTCACACCTATCAGTTCATTGTACAACTGCTCAGGAATCACTGTTTCGTCTGCACCGGTGTCAATGCGAAATTTAACACCTGACCCCCCATTTTCAGTGTTATCAACCACTGTTGGTTTGATTTGTTGTCAGCGACTGAGCCTAGAAATGTGTATTCTGTGTCATTGCCATCATCGCACACTGCACCAATTTTTTTGGACAAGCAAACTGAAGCAAAGTGGCCTGTCTTTGAACATTGGTGGCACTTTGCATCTTTCGCTGGGCAGTATTGTTTCTGATGTGACTGCCTGCCACATCGTCTGCATGGCTGGTTGGTCTGATACGAAGACGCAGTGTACGACGTCTGTTTCCCTTGTTGTAACGCCGCTCTCGGTCTGCGCTCAAACGGACCACGATACGGCCTGGATTGCATAGCGTCGACGTTCGTGGCGCCATCTTGCGACCATGACTGCATGCTGTCGATATTCAACGCGCCCTCTTGCGGACTACTTCGTACTACAGTTTGTTGTTTTCGTACGGCCTCCTTTTGGCGTGAATGATCAACCGCTCTCTTCAGAGTAAGCTTTGCGTATAGTTGTAGCTTCTCGGATAACTGTTCGTCACGCAAGCCAACAACAATTCTATCGCGTATCATGTCATACTTAAGCGCCCCGTTCTCACAGTGTTCGACTAGCTTGTACAGGTCCGTGACGAACGCGTCTACAGATTCACCGCCACTAGTCTGTTGTTGTCGCTGATTAAACTTCGCCCTTTCATATATCACATTCCTCGTGCCAATGAAATAGCTATCACACTTGTCTTTGACTACTTCAAACGTGCTCGTGTTGCTGTCATCCGGACTAAAACTCAGCGATGCCAATATGTCATCCGCTTCATCTCCCATGCTGTAAATCAGTGTATTTACCTGGTCCGCGTCGGGCTTTCCTGACAGCCGTGACGCCTGTCGAAATCGTTCGAATCGACGGATCCACTTCGGCCATTCCTCAGGCTTTGCGAAGTTCATCGGCGCCGGTGGCGCAATTTGGTAGGCCGGTGTTGCCATCTCACTTCTCATACCATGTAGTGTTTTCTAGTTAGCATACAATACAGCATACAATACAAGTTCGTAAGTCAACCGGTACTTTATTCACCTCGCCATGAGGGTGTCTCTCCCCGAGATATTCTCCCCCGTATTATTACAACAATAGATCATGCCATAATATATATCTACCAACTTAATGAACATTTTCAGGAACATTTGTGTTGATTCTATATTCCAACTACGATGCGTAGACCGAATGTGTAAAAATAATGTTTAACAAGATTGCCAAGCAAAGGAAGCCATTGGCTTATCGAGGGTCCAACATTTTTAATCTATGTGTGACCCGCCCTCTTGAGATATATGTCAACCTTGTTTTTAAACATATTCACGCTGCTAGCAGTAACACAATCTGTAGATAATAATTTGCTCCATTCGTTTATAGTCCTCTGTGAAAATTAGTACTTTCTGATATCCAATCTACACTGATCCTTTACTAATGTTAACTCATGTCGTCTAGTTCTACTATCTTTCTTGAATGAGAAAAAAATATTTTTATCAATATTTTCATACCCATTCAATATCATACACAATTCAATTTGATCTCTTCTTAACCTCTTTGTCTTTAAGGTTGTTAAACCACAATCTTTTAGGCGTTCTTCATAGCTAAGATCTCTCAGTTCTTGAATCATTTTAGTTGCTCTTCTCTGAATTCTTTCAAGCGTATATATAACCTTCTTACGATATTGTCTCCACTATTGCTTTTTATATAGGTATAAATAGCTTTTTTCCTTGTGTGTTATATTTCTCCTCTCCTTTAGGAATCCATGTTGAGATGGATTTAATAATTTATGCCTAACGAGGAAGTCAACTATATGGTATTTAATTAACTTTTCTAATAATTTACAAATCACTGATGTCAAAATCACTGGTCTGACTTATTTGTCGAACCCTTTTTAAATAATGGTATGATGTTTGCTTCTTTCCGTTAAAAAAAGACCACACCCTCTTTTAATGACACTCTTGCAAATGGTGTGTTCTACTGTTTCCATTAGTTGGTTTAGAGGAATTCCATCCACTCCAGGTGATTTATTATCCTTCATTGTTTTTATTTCAGCATGCGCTTAACAACTCTTGCTTTCATTTGTTATGCTACATGCTAATTTTTATTCATAGCTTGTTAGGTATATGCTGAGTCACATATGCATTACGTGCCTCTTTGTAATTTATGTAGTCTTCATCCTTTCTGGTACGCCTATAAACCCTCCACATAGTTTGCTTGTGCACTATTTTTCTAATAGCTTCTTTTGACACGTATTTCTTTCTAGACCGTTTCCTTTGTTGTTTCAAGGGAACATATTGATCAACGATATTCTCAATTTCATATTTTAGAACGTCCTAACATTCAATTGCTCAGCATGTTATTCCAATCTAGCTTTGCTAAGTATTTTCTCAGATCTTTATATTTATCTTTGCGTACGTTTCTCCTGTATTTGTTAATTTTTAATTTCTGATTTTACTTTGATGTCAAAATGTATGTGATTATGATCACCCAATGGTTAATATAGCTTGATATTGTCCACTAATTGGTTTTGTGAAGACAAAACTATATCTAATACATTCTCTCGCCTGGTTGGTTCTAGCACGTGTTGAGTAAGGAAGCTGTCCTGAATAAAACACCGTTGGTTCTCATCCCTTGTACTGTCAAGAAATTTCCATTGGATGTGTCCGTGGCTAAAATATCACATCATGATACATTCTCCTTTACTCACTTCCTTTATAGTGTTTTGCGTTTTGAGTTATCCTCTTCGTTAATTTATGGACTCCAGTAAACTAATCCAATAGTTAATGTTGAATTTCCTGTAACTATATTGCACCAAACAGCTTCGTCGCGAGCTGTTTCCCGTTCTAATTTTATTTCGTAAGCGTGAAAAGATTCTTTAATATATAAAATACCCTCTTCCTAATGAGTACGTATCCTGTCTGTCCTAATTCAGCATCTGATATGTCTTTGTTGACCCATTATTCGGTTATACCAATTATGCGAGGGTCAGTGTGTTTTACCATAATGTTTAATTCGTTTTTCTTGTTTATTATGATCCTTGCATTTAAACAAACGCATTTATAAACAGATTCAGAAATGTTTTCCGAACATTTTGTTACTGGTTTGTGTGGCCTGTTATCCTGTTTGAGGATTCTCTAAGTACCCCCCCCTTCCTGCGCTTCTAGTCTAAACAATTTTCGCTACCAAAAATACATTTTAACAAGATTTAACAATATTGCCATATCATATTTTATAATTTTTGCTGATAGCTTCTTTTAGACTGTCTAATTTATGCTAACCACGCCAATGTCGACTGCTGCTGAGAGTTCATCCACAAACACTGCAGCACCCTTTCAACTTAGATGCAGCCCATCTCTTATGTACATATTAACCCTCCCAATAAAACATTCCCACAAATCCACAAATCGAACTTCCTCTTCCCTACATAGCTGCTGAACTAACGTGTTAATTGCCATCCACTGGCAATTTTTATATCCGTGATCCCTGCTTCCCATTGCTGGTAAGATCCCTGACATAATTATCTGCTCAAGCCATGTCTGCTAATTGTTCTGACTAACTACCTTTATTTCATAACTGTGGCAGTTTTACCTTCCCTCTCCACGCTATTAGTCCCTATGTGCACTAAAATAGATCTTCCCTTGCCCGGACCTATGAGTTTCTCCACCCTCTCTGTGATAGCCTCTATTTTTGGCCCTGGAAAGTAAACCACCACGTCGTCCCCCTTGTTTAGCAAACCACCACGTCGTCCCCCTTGTTTAGCAAACCACCACGTCGTCCCCCTTGTTTAGCAAACCACCACGTCGTCCCCCTTGTTTAGCAAACCACCACGTCGTCCCCCTTGTTTAGCAAACCACCACGTCGTCCCCCTTGTTTAGCAAACCACCACGTCGTCCCCCTTGTTTAGCAAACCACCACGTCGTCCCCCTTGTTTAGCAAACCACCACGTCGTCCCCCTTGTTTAGCAAACCACCACGTCGTCCCCCTTGTTTAG
>SDWI01001105.1:0-52653 GCA_009193005.1 Lamellibrachia luymesi | reverse complement strand
ATTTATTCAAGGGCATGTCCTGCTTACCACAGTATAAACACGTTACATTGCTTGTGCAGGGGCGGATCTAGGCTTGTTGGCAGGGGGCTCTCAGTCAATCGATGTCATATGTCGTTCTACTTACGAACGGGGGGGGGGCGAGGGACGGGACGACACATGTGTCGTTCTACTTAATATTAGCCGGCTGCTAATACTTCAGTCTTTACATTGACACCGATGTAGGCCTATATAGGTTGTCCTTTATCTAATATTTGTCGCGGACACAGGGGAGTCTAAGACCCCCTCCATGGCCTAGAAGGGGTCTTGAGACCCCTAAGACCCCCTTGGATCCGCTGCTGTTGTGGCCATTACTTGTGTGGACATTAATTGTATTAGGACAATATACGCTATGCATTTATCAAATGCAATATTTTCTTTTGAAAATATGTGGCAATAATATTTATATGAATTATTACTTCATTTCATTCCAAAGTTTAATTCGTTGTGGATACTAATATCAGAGATATGTCTCCAAGACGTGACAATTACTCAAGCAATTGGATAGTGGTGACAACGTTACACAATAAACATGGCGACTGCTCCTGCGCCTCACGCTAGCCATGGCAACATGAGGCATTACAACACAACATATACCCATTGAACAATCATCTCAACTTGTCAATGATGTCCACATGGGGCTTTGAAATATATACAAACACAAATTGAAGATATCTGATATATAATGCAATATAGCATATTGACAAATATCTAGGGAACAGGTTACACTGACTCTACCTTGATCGTCACATTGCAAAGACACAGAGTCATCGTCCTTCCATGACATGTCTGAGTTGTCGTAAGCCCGCCAGGCGGTGTTCACCTCCGACGGTTCCTCGGCGTCATTGCGAGCAAGGATCAAGCCACGGTTCTGCCCCAGTTCCGGTCCGAAAAGCCAGAACTTGGTCTGTACGTCGACAAAGTACAGGAAGCGACTGCGAGTCGTGTGTTTGTACACGGGCCTGCCATTGAATGGGTCGTCCAGTCGGATGTACTGGCCAGAAAACGATGGCTGCAGCTTTGTGATTTTCACTGTGAGTTCCGCGCAAGGACTTTCTGCAAACGAAAAATAATAAATGTATGCCAGTCACTGATGTGTCACACTTTCTCTTCTTGTTCAACTGGTTGTTAGTACTATTGCTTTTATTATTTTAATGTATTTATTATTATTATTACTGTATTTATAATAATAATAATTATTATTATTATTATTACTGTTACTACTACTACTACTACTACTACTACTACTACTACTACTACTACTACTACTACTACTACTACTACTACTACTACTACTTCTACTACACCTACTACTACTACTAATACAACTACTAATACTAATAAAATAATAATAATTATTATTATTGCATTTGTTATTATTAGTATTATTATTAATTATAAAAATATGCACTCATCAAAAACAAAAGGTATATGGTTATGGTTAACCATAAAAGTATCATTTATTATTACAATTGTTAATATAATCCACTAAGATTCATTATAATTATCACGAAACATGACTTTGCTGACATACAATCTTAAATTGGATTGGTTCAAATGCCATATTACACTATATAGTAACAGTAGAAAGTTACATTGACCTGCGCAATCACAATGTGAATTATACCGTGGGTGACCATGGATTACATATCCCGTTGAATCCCGATGTAGATAAGGTGCTTGACAATGGATGCCATCGCCCATATCAATCCCGACATGAACTGTGTTTGAAAATGTATGACTTCGCCAAGGTGAAACCCGATGTGAACAACGCCAAGGTCAATCCCGATGTATTTGACAATGGATGACATCACTCGGGTAAATCACATTATTATGTTATGTTAACAAGTAGTTTTAGGTAAAACAAACCACATTAATGAAACGACAAAATAATACGAATTAAGTAATGTAAAAGTTTCAAGACGTCACTTACGTCTTGGGGTGGTTGTTCTACGCGGTCGTCGTGTAGGGGTTGGTGCTGGTGGAGTAATGGGTATCTTCGTTTGATCATGTTTGATCATGTTTATATGTTCCACCCCGAACATTTTATATACTGGTAGTGTTTTACTTTAATTGTTTTATATAGTGTATTATATTTATTGTCTTATTTATAATATATAATATATAATAATAAGAATTAAGTTATTTATTAAGTAATTTACTGTTTAATTATAAATCTCGCGTCGTAGGCCTACTTTGAACATCATCATGATGTAATGCGCCATAGAGCTCAACGTAAATATGGCTATGTATAAATATTATGTTTTGTTATTATCTTATTATGACATCGCTAAATTGAAACCGTTTTTGAGCAAGAAATTACTAACAATGGATGACATCGCCTATATAAATCCCGATTTGAACTAAGTGTTTGAAAATGGGTGACTTTGTTGATGTGAATCCCGATGTGAATAACATGCTTGAAAATGGATGACATATAACACATGAATCGCGATTTGAACATGGATGGATGGATGAATGGATGGATGACATCACCAATGTGAATTCTGATGTTTCTTGACAACGAATTATGTGGAATATCATAAAAAGCATTGTACCGTGAGGTGTAATTGTCCCAACTGGCGGAGAAGTTGGTTGGACAATCTGGAAAAGAAACATCCACCTAGAAGATTAGCAAATAGATATATCAGTAGTACTGCACTGCGGAATGAATCTAGGACTTTAAAAAAAATTATGTGCGTTGTTTGTCTGTGGAAGATGAAATACGATTCAATGATAAGCCGACAAGCGGTGCACAAACATAATCAGTGTACTGGGAGGCGATTTATTCACCCGTTAATTGCATGGCACACCCCCGAGCCCCAGACAAAGGGCATCATTATCCATGTGTGCGTCAGACATATAGGTTCCTTGACGTACCATTGCATCATGTTTTTGACGCACCCATGTGAAATTTGTTTACGGATCATTGCGTGCTACTGACGCACCCCTGGAGACATACGACTGATACTTCAAAAGTCAGACGCTTTATTGGTGAAGTCATACTTTGCGGACCTTTGAGGACAAGTTCGGTCGTTTATGCTTCTAGTGATTGTTGTATTGCGCGTGCCTGTCTGTATGCATTGACAGACTTTAACGCACAAAGGGTACATATAGGAATCTGACGTACTACTACGTCATTATTTTCATAGGCAACGCACCATTGCTGTACATTGCCCGGGGGTCGGGGTGGGTCATGCATTTGACGGAGCATTATATTTATATGCCCCATTCTCAAAAGGTGTTATCTGTGGCGAAGTTTAGCATTGTAACACGTTATTTGTATGAATACCCGTCGACGTTTAGAATGTACAGTGTAAATTAATACTGCATAATGTCATGCGACATAGTGAAAAAAGATTAGAAAAGTGTTTATGATAAGACCCCGAATTGTTATTACATGTAGGAGGTCATAGCCGTTTCATAATTCTAAAAATAGCTTCCCTCCTTGGAAACTGTTAACTGAGATATTTCACACAATCCACATACCGGACTGATATCTTTGAGACACATGCCAGCCACAAAGGAGAATGAGCAGGTACCACTTGCTGTGCCGTAGAGGTAAAGACCAAACTTCACCTCACTGAACTGGTGATAGACGTGGTGACGCCCACTGGACACGCTAACCGTGATGGCGACGAGACGCGGTGATGTTCCAGCGATGTCCATAGGCTGGCCTCCCACGTGTTTACCATCCATGATGACCTGGTTTTCTTGACCGGCCTCGATGACGAGGAGTAAATATGATGAGTTGTATACAGTACTTGGCATGGGCACCGTGAATGTGTACGCGTTCCTGTACTGCTGGGTTGGTGGGACAAGTACAGTTGACGGACCTCCAGGTTTTCCCGATGTCTGCCCGTCGGAAAACTGGGCTACCATGACTGGTTTATCCGCTGAGATCCAAACAGATTGACCTGGCTGCATTGTGTCGTCAGTGTACTGACCGGCGCGTAAGATGAATGTCTCATTACCGCCGATGTTCACAGTCGTGTCGTCGAGAACACTCATTACACGGACCCGGTTTCCAGTCATTTGATCAGGGAATGGCACGAGTCCAAATGTTGTCCCAGCCGCGTGGACAGGGGTCATCTGGTCCACAACGTGATACGTGTGGCTAATGTCACCATCCGTGCTGAAGACTCCGCTGAAGACTGCAACCTTGTCGTCAGCCTCAATCTTCGTTCCGCTGATATCAGAAAGGTTCCGACTTTGCAGCTGGACCGTCTCGAATTTGTTGAGCACAAACTCCATCGGTTGCGTTTCGTCGTAATCGGTGCCATTGTATGTAAACACGATGTCTTTTGAGTGTGGTATGATCACCCGAATGTGCACATTGTCCCCCGCCGCTACGATGCCGATCTGTCCGTGAGACTTGGTACCTCCGTCAGGCCACCAGGATAACACAAGGTAGTTGCTACCAAGAGCTGGTACTGGCATCACCGTGAATGCCCCACAGGATCCATGCTGCATGCTTACGACAATGTCGTCGGTGGATCGCACGTGGATGCCTTTCGTTTCAAGAGCAGTCCCGGATGCTTGCAGTTTCTTTGGTATAGTCACAATCTCTGTGCGTCTGGGGTATAGAATGATAGTATTAGCCAGAGGTGAACCGAATGCCGGTGTTTCTACTGTGACAACGACTTCGCTACCGCTCGGTGATGAAATAAATAGTTTGAGATCTTCTGTAGCAGCGACGTCTTCAGTTAGCATCAGGACGAATTCTTTTCCTTGGTAATTCGAGGTGCACTGCCCTGACAAATCACCAATGTGCCTATGTATACAAGCATGATATTTATATTCTATCAGTAATAACAAGCAAAACACAAAAACATAGATGAATGGGTAACATTAGTAAACACATTTAAAATTCAAAAGCCACAAAAAGAATACGAAGAACGAAGATGACGAAAACAAAAAGCAACAGAAAGTAGACACCCAAGACAAGTTTGCCTACGTGTGATTATCAATGTTGGTTGCAATTAGATGTGTTTATAACTGATTGTAGTAGAATGTAATGGTAATCGCATTGTGATAATATATTTTATGGATTTACAACAGCGATCTAGTTCAAATAAGACAAATGTGTTAATTTGCCAGCAGCGTTACCATGTAGATAATATATAAACACAAACTATAAACTCGTAAGTGTAATGATATTATGTATGTGGAGCAGAAATTATAGTTTGGCTGGAAAACTGTCTATATAATCAAACTTCAATGCAACTGTTGTGAAGGCATAAATAGGCTTATATAATTATTGACTAATTATCAGAGAGAACATATTTAAAAGTAAAAATCAAGTCGTAATATTTGTTATATTGTGATCAATAGGTAACGACATTTAAAAAAAAACTTGATGTGCTCAAGACGAAAAAAAAATTAGATGCTAAAAATAATATAACGATAATATAAAGAGACAATTATTATATAGATGAACAAACCTGGTGGCGAACGGCAGTCTTCATCTGTAACACCATCTCCATCATTGTCTGAAGAAAATAGTCGTCACAACATGTAGTTATTGTGAATGGCGTATTAAATATATACTTACATTGTTTATATGTCAATGTAACCTTTCCGAGTCATTCAAAAAGGCAGATTACCCCCCACTAAATGTCATGTTTTCATTATGTTGCGTTACTCATATATGTTGTCGTGTTATTCGCGTACTCTATGTTGTCGCATTACTCATCTGCAGTGTCGCGATACCCATGCTGTGTTGTCGCATTACTCATCTACAGTGTCGCGTTACCCATGCTGTGTTGTCGCATTACTCAGCTACAGTGTCGCGTTACCCATGCTGTGTTACTCACCTATTCTATCCGAGTTACTCACCTATATTGTCGAGTTACTCGTCTATGTTGTCGCGTTACTCACCCATGTTGTCGCAGGTTTCTTCATCCACTGAACCGTCGCAATCATTGTCTATTCCATCATCGGTCTGTGCCGGTGAAGGAACACATCCCTGCGTATGCATAAATCAACATCTATTTCGTCCACAGCCAACCAGCTATTCATCAGTTACGCAGAACGGCCAACAACTAATTCGGGTATTTATTGCATTGTTTCTTTGAATGTCTAATTCGATAACTAGTCTTCGTTGCCATAAAGAAAATATATCATACACATATGTTTTATATCCCAACGCTTTAATGACCTGCATGGACTTTCGCCACTCTTTTGTCAAGATGGCTTCATCAGTACTAATGACGATAACATCCTGGTAGGATTATGTCATCGTAAAACTTTGGGATATGAAAAAAGAATTGCACCATCTGGAAAATGAAGTATCCTGAGAAATGTTCAATACAACATATGACAGTTTACGTACCTTGGAATTCAACATTGTCATTCCCATTGCACCAGGGAAACTATACGACTCCTTGTCGGTGCGGCCAAAGAGAACGAGTCCAAACTTTTCATCTGAGTCTTTCATGTACATGTGATGCTGACCAGTCGTAACAGAAACTCGCTTTGCTACCATTGCTGGTGAACTCCCAGGTATGGGCTGCCATATCGTGCCTAAGCTTGCAACAGTTTTGGAATCTATATATACCTTGCCCTGTTGGGTTTCCAGCACCATAACCATGGCGTAATTGACAAAGGTATCATCTGATGCATCAGGGGTTGTAAACTTGTACTCGGGCTGGTATTGCTCTATTGAGGGAACTATTGCCGTCGAGATACTACCATTATCAGGATTACTTTGTCCGTACTGTATTACAAGCACAGGCTTATCAGTGGTGAAGTACACACTGGTGTCAAACGCTAACGGAATGTCGTGATGCCAGCCAACGTATGGCAGTACCGTCTTGTCACCATTAACTGTCAATGTCGTATTGGCAACGTTAGCCACCAGTCGAACTATATCTCCGTTTGATCTGTCTGGAAACGAAGTGACGGCGAAATGTTTGCCCCATCTGTTGACGGGCACGAGTTGGACGACACTGTGGTCTTGACATGTGCCCGGTGCACCAACAACCATTGCTGTGTGGCCGTTATACACCGCTATGATTTCATTGGAGACGACGTGGAGTCCAGTCAGATCGCTCGATGTAATTAATTGGAAAGACTCGAGTTTATTCAGACCGACAACAATAATTCCCCCCTGCACGTATTTCTTGCCCTTGTATTCGATACGCATGTCTCCATGAGGTGGAAGAACCAGGCGTACCACAGTGTTGTCTTTTGTGGCAACAATGCCCAGCTCACAGTAGCTTCCTTCAGGAGTGTAGCTGAGTGCGTAATATTCCTTTCCCAACATTCCCATCGGCAATGCAAGGAAGCCGTCAGTTGAGCACAGGCCTTTGTTGATCCCATGCAAGGCGACCTCGGCACTAGCTGTTACCATGACTCCCTTTTTTGACTGGCATGTACCTGACATGCGAACGTCTCGTCTAAGCGAATCGAAAGCCGGTGATGATGACGTCACATTTAGTGTTCTCTTGTAAATGTGCAAAGGTACCTCTACTGTCACGTAAACGTTTGATCGTTCTAACGTTGTGAATATCAACTCTGGAGAAAGTGGCTCTTCGCTGTTGATGCCGATGAACATAAGAATAAAGTCGGTACCGAAAGTGTTCATGCCTGGAAGGAAAGCAACATGTTGTAGCATGATGATTACTAAGTAGTAATCGGCTACAAACAATTAATCACATTTCTATCTGTCCTCCTTATGTTTATCTCCATTCAGCTATATATATTATACATTATTTATCTTAATGTTTAGGAACTAGTTCATCATCTATCTGTATTTGCACTGCATATTTCAGTCAAGGGGGTCAATTTAAATGATGTGACCTCTCGGTCCACAATGGATCGGGGAAGAAGAAGAAGACCATTTCAGAATAGGTTTATACATGGCAATTCATCTGGATGTAATTAAACATGCATGTGCTAAATTATTTGCTGAAGATACCCATTTGCATTGTGATATTTGCAATACTCAGCTGTTCCAATATGCCAACGATAGCCACTCTAAGAGCTAAAACACAATCACACGTACAGTCAGTTACACAAATTAATTAATCAAGTTCTTCATCTCCAAGAAGCATCATGAAGAGACACTTACGTTCCGATTTCATATATGGGGACAAAATGGGAGATTTAATTCTCATCCAGTACGTGTCGGAAGATTGCACCACAGTCACGCTGGAAGAAAAAAGTGCGAGGTGGTTAAGAAAACGAAGACAACCAACCTTCGTTCAGTGCGTGACAATGCTACGTACTTCTGTCGCGTCTTAAACAGTTGGGCTGGCTATAATATAAATAAGCATACATTTGATTTTGTACAACAACAGTCAATATTGTCATTGTTAAACTATAACATTACACACGCAAGTTATTATCCTTCATACAATACCTACATCAGACACAACTTACATAAATTCCACGTCGCCAACTCTCTTGGTTGGGGCATTCCAAGTGATAGCGACTTCTTGCTGGCTGGTCTCGTTCGAATGTATCAAAGTGTCATCTACTGCCTGACACCGCGTCAGTTTGGTGTATCTCGGTGGAGATGAGAATGTCCCCACGGGGCTGTTGCTGGCGTCATCAACAACTCTTGCTTGAAGGAGAAAACCTTCGAATGTTTCCCCACGCAGCGTGACTGAAGAAAAGTGATACATTCTTGGACCACATAAATTACTCGATAAACACGATCAATAAACACACATGGTTTATCCCCATGTATAGTCAGTGCTTTTTGTGTAGATCAGACAATTCCGGCAATGCCAACTGGTATGGAAAGGTAATTCCTATTGCATAAAATACATGTGTATGAAATAATATTATGGCATAACAAAACAACAAAAGCAGAGCTTCAAAGGAACGGTCCCAATAAGCCTCCGTTCATTTTTGGAGTCATGAAAGGGGGATTTGCAAAGACGTCATAGATCACCCACTCCATGCCAAGGAAGCACCCAATGCCTGTGCTGTCAAAATAGTGCCGTGTTCGTGTAAGTGTTCGTGCATGCGTGTGTCTGTGCGTGTGTGTGCGCGCGTGATATTACGAGAACAAGAACATGTTTAAACCTGGTATATAAATATATGTATATACATGTATTCTACATAGACACTAATTCCACTAATAGATACGTACTTGTTGGAACGTCCGCATAAATATGCACGCAAATACATAACCAGGTGTTATGCTGCTTGCATTTTTATTCTCCTATCAGGAAACGGCTCCGTGTAGTAGCTGACGTTGCACTCACCAGTAACTTGCGAGTCATGAGTGTAAGTGGAGGTGCTGACAACCAGGCTGTATGGTGGCTTGCTGGTTCGTGGTGTCGTTCCTCTCTCATTTAGTTGCATTGTGTCGCAGGAGATGTCGTAAAACGCTGCGATTGGCGCCATCACCGACAACAGCACTGACAGCTGTAGCAACCGCATGGTTCTACAAAGAAAAACAGAACACGCACTCATTACAAAGATCCAATGGCTTGCTTAGTCATGTGTAACAACACAATGCATTCCCGGTATGAAAATGCTCTACTGTTAGTATACATATACTCGTTGGCATCCTTTTGACTCGAAAACTCGGTGTTGTGCATCGCCTGGTGTGGCTCAAGAGCCCCCCCCCCTGACATGGCAGCTTCTGTCGCACTTGCTGCAGGTGAAATAAGAAAAACAGACACTGAGCGATGAGCATATGCTACTTTATTTGTGGCACCGTCTCGGTAGCATGCCTTATTGTGGCAAGGTGAATGATCTACTATTTCCTGCTTACAAATGAACCAATCCAACAGTTTGGTGATTCACGGATTACCACAGATCACGGTAGACACCTCATGATACATGCATTAATATTTCGCATTTACATTTCAAACTGAGTTGGCACCTTTAGTACATTTCAAGATGTAATAACACGTAGAGGTGCGACACAATCTCGATCACTTGAAACATTTTCTAATAGCACTGCCATTTAAATGGCATAACACACTGGTGTCAAGTGCAATATAATCAACTTACAATTCAGTTGTTTGTGCAAACTGTAGTAATAATAACAGCAAACAGGGTGTGCGATTACTCGTAGTAAATCACTAAAACGTGGGAGTGTGTTTCCGTACATTTATATGACAAAGCAAAATATGAAGAAGCTTGACATTTTAACCGATAACTGATGGCATTGCCGCAAGCCTGTTCACTTGCCACTTCAGCCTTTTTGACCAGCCCGCTGACTTGTCTTAACTGCCTTTAGTTGGTATAACCATTGATGCTATCTCTGAGTGGTGCACATCCGTGAGACCTGTAACGTAAATCCGTAAGATCACAAACGAACCCGTATGATTATCTACGTCCGTTGGTGTGTAGCGCATGTTCAAAAGGAGCTCAACGTACGAACTGAGATATACTGATTGGATCTCGCGAGACGTTGGCGCAGTTGACTGCACACAATCCGTAAGACTTAAGGGTGTACCACAAACCTAGTACGATTAGCATGGTTTTGTGCGATAAATTATGCAACATGTTCTTAATACAAACACAGTTAGTCTAAGACACACATGTCAATGGTGTGCTCATTATGCATTTCGATATACGTGCATATTATGTTATGTTGGTACAATTATTAAATTACCTTTGCCAACGGTTACTCTATTTGCAAACGAGCCTCAGAGTTCTGGCGTCGCCATGATAGAAACTTTATATTGCATGTATTTATACAACTATGCACATTTGTCTGCCAGTGTTCTAGACACGCTCCAACCGTTCATGAACTCGTACTGCAATAAGTATCAATGCTGATGCATCGTGTATCGGTCGGCCATACGCTATTCTTGTCAAAGTCTGGTTTGTTAAGCCGGCGGAATGGTAGGTCTTCCAATTACATCGGTCACGAAAATTACATTTGTAGACATTGAGTGAATAGTGTCGGCAGAGACCCATACTACTAATTATATTCGGCCTGAGATAATATCGGTTGTGATTGTATGACACCACAGAATTAATAGACTTCTTTTGTTGAAGATTTGCATAGCACAAATCTCCCTGTGCATCGGAGTGTAAAACTACGTGACATTGTACAATTGTGCGCGGCCAAAGCCAATAAGGAAGAATAATAGCTACCAAACAGTATCAAGCGGCAGCGGTTGCGAGTGAAGCTGTACACCGAGAACAAGTTACTACACGAATTAGCGAGGACAACAGACACTTTGGCCTTAGCGAAATCACTGACTATGAACCCACCAAGCTGACAATACTGTTGAAATTCATCAAGTTGGTGTAATGTTTTGCGTCATAATATAGTGAATTTTTAATTTTCTGCTAGCACATTTTGTCATCTTAGATATTCAAGTTGATATAAAAGTTACGATATTTCAATTATCGTGCTACCTTAAAATGTATGGTCATCTTGTATATGTTTCTATGTAGTGCGTGCGGCCGTGTAATGGAATACGCGGTGTTGAACTAATAAGAATCAAGGGTGCAGATATCAGCATAGCTGTTTGGTCTATTCAAACACACAAGATCGTGGACATTTATTGATATATTCAATGCGTCCACCCAATCACCAATAATGACATGTATTTAGTGTAGTCGTTGTGGGTCGTAATACCGATAAATAAGTCACAATAGCATACCGTATTAATTGAAACGATTTGTGTTATATCTATGTTGAATACAGGAAGAATGGCGGCTGGCCAACATCGCTTTGCTGTCGATGTTTGTCAGTAATAAGGTAGCAATTATAATAGTACCTTTGCAACGGAAATAATCGCTCCATAATCACTTATCAAGAAGGATGTGTGTGTTTGTGTGTGTGTGTGTGTGTGTGTGTGTGTGTGTGTGTGTGTGTGCGTGCGTGCGTGCGTGCGTGCGTGCGTGCGTGCGTGTGTGTGCCTCTGTTAAAACGAGTTGCAGCTTCCTCTACGTTGAAAGACAAACTGCTTAGTTTAGGTATTGTCACATACTATGCGACTTTGCTAATTATTTTATTATTTTTTCTTTAAAGGATTTAAATATATGTTACATATAAAAAGTATAGTTTTATATTTGATAACAATTTCTAATTATTTGGCTGTATAAATTAATCAGGACTAAGCGTATATTTAGGAAGCCATTCGTAAGACGACTGAGAAATCTTCATTCTTAATGTCTAAATTCACTGAAGTTTCTCCACTCCCTAAATGATGACGTGTAGATATTTTTTAAATACTGTAGGCCCAATTATTGTCATGCATACTTATGATATATTTGGCAAATGAACGGTGTTTAATTATGTACCAATCTACGAAGCGTTCAACTAAGACAGATTACCAATGAGAAGATCAGTTTTTTGTCTAACCCACCCACGCATGAACTTTGAAGGAGGAGAACTTTAGTACGTTCCCCGCCAATAACGACATTAATTTACTACAACGGCAGTGTGTCGTGATACCTAGACATATCAGTTATCATAATCGTATTAAGTAAAGTCGATTCAAGTGTCTTCACTATTGAACGCAACATTGGAAGAATTGTGAAAGAGCGCCGATTTCCTTTCTAAACTTCAAGAAGACATGCTATCTAAACAGCAGTCGCAGCGACTGGACATGAGTGAACACGACTCGACCTTCGCGTTGTTGATAATCGTGTTGTGTGTGGCTGCTCACAGCTACGATTAATCATTCTTGAACCGTCTTGAATAGTCTTGAACAGACTATAACAGCCTTGAACGGTCTTGAACGATCCTGAACAGTTTTGAACAGTCTTCAACAGCCTTCAACAATCTTCTACAGTCTTCAACAGTCGTGCGTTATGCGGTGTTTCCAAACTACGAGTCTCGACTCATAAGGACGAAGTCAATCAGATAACAGAAATTGCCACTTAACTCGCGGGAACAAACGGCTGACTTCTGTAACGAAGACACGCATGATGATTTGGCACAGAAACGTGGTGCAATCGGACGTGTCTATCCGATTAGCTAGTTGATACGTAAACAATTTATCACGACATCTTGCAAAACATTTACATAAAATCGATAGCTATTCTGTGATGTTAAATAATATTTATATATTTATTATATAGCTCATTCATGTTCACATACATTTAACGAGGCTGTAAATGCTTGCTAGCACTAGAGTAGGGGACGGTAGAAATCATGACAATTTGGTCGCATGTGCACCATGATTACCGTGTTGTTTTGCTGTGTGTGTTGTACAATCAATTTGTGTTATAGAATAGTATTGACAACAGCATGACAACAACATGACAACATCATGACAACAACATGACAACAGTATGACAACAACATGACAACAACATGACAACAACATGACAACAGCATGACAACAACTTGACAACAACATGACAACAACATGACAACAACATGACAACAACATGACAACAACATGACAACAACATGACGACAACATGACAACAACATGACGACAACATGACGACAACATGACAACAACATGGTCATTGTCTAAGTCATAACTTGGAGTTGTTCTGGTCTCATGAGAACCAGTAGTGATCTTGATGACAACGTGTACATTGTACAAGCCATCCTCAACTACACCAACGACATGTGATGTACAAGATGTATTGTCGTTTGACGGGTACAGATAGGAGGGTGCTCAAATGACGATAAGATAAACTGAACTGTGCCATTCGCTATTCATGTCAAAATCTGGCTTTATTAGGATGGCTAAATATTCACGTATTTTCGTTAACGTCAACGAAACCGTATCTAGGATGTCAAAAACTAATAGACCTGGCAGAAGCATGGGTTATTAATTATATTAGAAAACAAACTCTTCATTGAGGAGGTGCCAGCGGGGAGAGGCACATAATTTTTGTATTTACTTAGTAATTTTTCCCTATAGCCCAATACATTCGCATCAATAGACAACTCATGGTATTGACATAATCACTCTGATTATTAATAATCGCATATCGCCTTTGTATTTACAACAACCACGTTTGTTCCTTTCAACACAACTAAAAAATGTTACCCCAGTGTTGGAAGGAAGTTGCATACTAATGTATGTTTGGAATCACTTCACATTGGCCTAGGCAATCATATCGCCAAACATACACATACGACCGGGTACGGGACTAGACACACAACATCACGTTTGTTCGAATCACTCACCGTGTCTGTGTCGTGCTAATCTCAAAGAAACGCGTAGTTGCTCTGATGCATTAGTACCGGAGTCGTAGTTAGCAGGCGTCGCGCCTGGGTAAGTCGAAGCGGACCAAACCAGTGTATTCTTTCTGCTGGAAATCCACAGTAGAAGCGGCAAACACGCAGCGTGACTAGAACCTGAATGAATTCGTCGTCCTCTTTGACAACTGTCGGTGTCCGCTGGTAGTGATAACAATCACCTTAATTGTCGGCGACATTGATACATTCATACACACCGTGCAACCGTCCACGCTTCGTTTAATAATATAGGCGCCATTCCTCTACCTACACGCCTTACGCCGTAGATTAGTGTGTTTGCGGTGTGTTAACACGCCTGCTGGCGGCGCCAAACAGCCTGGACCTTCTTACGCAAATATACATCGAAAACACGGAGCATCGGCTGATCAACTGACTTTAGCGGTGTGCAAGGTAGCCACGCGTATCGACAGCTAAACCACCGTCGCAAATTAAAATTCGTCGTTTTATTAAGATAGTGTTTAATGTCCATGTTGCTAAATGTTCTTTTTAAGTAGCTATTTAAGTAGCTTTTTAAGTAGCTATGTCGAACTAAGGCTCCCTTGATTACTCATAATACAATTGAATTTTAGGAGAACTTGCGTTCGGCAATAATTTATCTGTTTCACTGCCAACTATCGATCAGGGAGAATAATATTTACCATATAATCATTAGGTATCCCAATAGCCCCGGTCCCTGTAGTCCCTGTCCCTGTAGCCTCCGTCCCAGTAGCCCCGGTCCCAGTAGCCTCCGTCCCAGTAGGCCCGGTCCCAGTAGCCCCGGTGCCAGTAGCCTCCGTCCCAGTAGCCCCGGTCCCAGTAGTCCCTGTCCCAGTAGCTCTGGTCCCAGTAGTCCCTGTCCCAGTAGCCCCTGTCGCAGTAGCCTCCGTCCCAGTAGCCCGGTCCCAGTAGCCTCCGTCCCAGTAGCCCCGGTCCCAGTAGCCCCGGTCCCAGTAGCCCCCGTCCCAGTAGCTCCGGTCCCAGAAGCCCCCGCCCCAGTAGCCCACGTCCCAGTAGCCCCATTACCAGTAGCCCCCGTCCAACTAACTCCCGCGCAGTAGCCCCCGTCCCATTAGCCCCTGCCCCAGTAGCCCACGTCCTAGTAGCCCCGCCCTAGTGGCCCCCGCCTCAGTAGCCCCCGCCCCAGTAGCCCACGGCCCAGTAGACTCCGCCCCAGTAGCCCCCGTCCAAGTAGCCCCCGTCCCAGCAGCCCCCGTCCAAGTAGCCCTCGCCTCAGTAGCCCCCGTCCAAGTAGCCCACGTCCCAGTAACTCACCTCCCAATAGCCCCCGTCCAAGTAGCCCCCGTCCCAGTAGCCCCCGCTCCAGTAGCCCACGTCCCAGCAGACTCCGTCCCAATAGCCCCCGCTCCAGTAGCCCCCGTCCAAGTAGCCCCCGTCCAAGTAGCCCATGTCCTAGTAGACTCCGTCCCAGTAGCTCACCTCCCAATAGCCCCCGTCCAATTAGCCCCCGTCCAAGTAGCCCCCGTCCAAGTAGCCCCCGCCCCAGACGGCGGAATTGTAAGTCTTCCAATTGAATTGGTCATGAAACTTACATATGTAGACAGTGAGCGAATGGTGTCGGCAAAGACCCGTACTACTAATTATATTCGGCATGAGATAACATCGGTTGTGATTGTATGACATATTTAATAGACTCCTTTTGTTGAAGATTTGCGTAGCATAAATCTCCCTGTCCATCGGAACGTTTAAATATATATAAAATTATACAATTGTGCGTAGATAAAGCAAATAACAAAGAATAATAGTTACCAAGCATTATCAAGCGGCAGGGGTTGCGAGTGAAGCCCCCGTCCCAGTAACCCACGTCCCAATAGCCCCCGACCAAGTAGCCCACGTCCCAGTAGCCCCCGTCCCGGTAGGCCCCGTCCCAGTAGCCTCCGCCCCAGTAGCCCCCGTTCCAGAAGCCCCCGTTCTAGTAGCCCCCGTATCAGTAGCCCCCGTCCCAGTAGCCCCAACCCAGTAGGCCCAGTCCCAGTAGCCCCCGTCTCAGTAGCCCCGGTCCCAATAGCCCCCGTCCCAGTAGCCCCCGTCCCAGAAGCCCCCGTTCTAGTAGCCCCCGTCCCAGTAGCCCCCGTCCCAGTAGCCCCAACCCAGTAGGCCCAGTCCCAGTAGCCCCCGTTCCAGTAGCCCCCGTCTCAGTAGTCCTAGACCCGCTCTACCCGATGAACATTTCATGAACTCGCACTAAAATAGTTAGCATTGCTAATGTATCGTGTATCGGTGGACCCATAGTCGAATGGCCATACGCTATTCTTGTCAAAGTCTGGTTTTGTGAAGAGGCGGAATTGTAAGTCTTCCAATTGAATCGGTCACGAAAATTACATATGTAGACAGTGAGCGAATAGTGTCAGCAAAGACCCATACTACTAATTATATTCGGCATGAGATAACATGAGATAATATCGCTTGTGATTGTATGACCAATTTAATAGACTTCTTTTGTTGAAGATTTGCATAGCACAAATCTCCCTGTCCATCGGAATGTTTAACTACGTGACACTGTACAATTGTGCGCGGCAAAAGCCAATAAGGAAGAATAATAGCTGCCAAACATTATCAAGCGGCAGCGGTTGCGAGTGAAGCTGTACACCGAGAACAAGTCATCGACAGTCTTGAACGCTCTTGAACGGTGTTGTATGGACCTGAACAGTCTTGAACAGTCTTGAACAGTCTTGGACAGAACAGTCATCGACAGTCTTGAACGCTCTTGAATGGTGTTGTATGGACCTGAACAGTCTTGGACAGAACAGTCATCGACAGTCTTGAACGCTCTTGAACGGTGTTGTATGGACCTGAACAGTCTTGGACAGAACAGTCATCGACAGTCTTGAACGCTCTTGAACGGTGTTGTATGGACCTGAACAGTCTTGAACAGTCTTAAACAGTCTTGGACAGAACAGTCATCGACAGTCTTGAACGCTCTTGAACGGTGTTGTATGGACCTGAACAGTATTGAACAGTCTGGAACAGTCTTGAACAGAACAGTCACAAACAGTCTTGGATGCTCTTGAACGGTCAAGAACGGTCCTGAACAGTTTTGAACAGTCTTTAACAGTCCTCAACAGTCGTGCTGTATGCGGTGTTTCCAAACTACGAGTCTCGACTCCTAAGGACTAAGTCAATCAGATAACATATATTGCCATTATTAATGTGTCGTGTCTTGGCAGGGCCAATTCGAGCCATTTAAAAAATAAATTTAACGAGGCTGTAAATGCCTGCTAGCACTAGAGTGGGGGAGGTTAGAAATCATGACAATTCGGTCGCAGGTGCACCATGAATACCGTGTTGTTTTGCCGTGTGTTATTATGATTTCATTAATTTGTGGTATACAGTTGTATTGATGACACCAAGATCATTGTTTATATCATCATTTGGAGTTGTTTTGATTTTACGTAAATCAGTAGTGATCTTAAAATTAAACAATTTGTACATTGCACAAGTCATCTTGAACGACATATACAATATGTGTTGTCGTTTGACGGGTACACATAGGAGGTGCTCAAATGACGACAGATAAACTTAACTGTGCCATTCGCTATCCATGTCAAAATCTGGTTTGATTAGGCTAAAGACGTACGTATTTCCGTTAACGTCAACGAAACCGTATCTAAGATGTCCACAACGAATAGACTTGGCATAGACAGGGGTTATTAATTATATCTGAATAAAAAAACACTCTTCTTCGCGGGGGTGCCCGCAGGGAGAAGCACATATTTACTTAGTCTTTTTCCCTATCGCTCAACACATTAGCATCAGTAGACCACTCATAATTTTTATGTAATACCTCGGATTATTGACCAATCGCATCTCGCCTTTGTATTTGCAACAACCACGTTTGTTCGTTTCAACATAACTCTAAAATGTTACCCCAGCGTTGGGAGGAACTTGCATACTGATGTATGCATGCAGTCACTTCGCCTTGGCAAATTTAACCAAATCACCAAATATACACATCCTTCACGACCGGGTACGGGACTAGACACACAAAAACACGTTTGTTCGAATAACTCACCGTGTCTGTGTCGTGCTAATGTCAAAGAAACGCGTAGTTACTCTGGTCGTGGTGCATTAATACGGCAGTCGTAGTTAGCAGGCGTCGCGCCTGGGTAAATCGAATCGGACAAACTAGTCTATTCTTTCTGCCGGAAATCCACAGTAGAAGCTGCAAACACACGGCGTGACTAAAACCTGAATGAACTCGTCGTCTTCTTTGACAACTGTCGGTGTCCGCTGGTAGTGATAACAATCACCTTAATTGCCGGCGACATTGATACATTCATACACACCGTGGAATCGTCGACGCGTCGTTTAATAATATAGGCGCCATTCCTCTACCTACACGTATCACGCCGTAGAACAGTGTGTTTGCGGTGTATTAACACGCTTGCTGGCGGCGCCAAACAGCCTGGATCTTGTAGTCTCTTCACGCCAATATGCACCGAAAAGACGGACGGCTGACTGATCCACTCACTTTAGCGGTGCGCAAAGGCAGCCTCGAGCATCGAAAGCTAAAGCACCGTCGCAAATTTAAATTCGTCGTTTTTTTATAATGGCGTTTTGCGTTCGGTATTAATTTATCTGTTACACTGCCGACTATCGATCAGCGAGAATAAGGTTAATCATATAATCATATAATCATAAGGTATCCCAGTAGCCCCCGCCCCGTAGCCCCCGGTCCGTGTGATATTCAATTTACACACATTTTTAGCCTATCGCAAACCCGGTTCGTTGATGTCCAAATATGTAGTGTGTGAAAAGTCTATGTAGTATCTGTAGTCGATTTAATAAAAAGTGCATAGTTCTGTTAAAATTTTCGAAAAATTTACACTTTAGTCGTTAAATATGGTAAGGTTAAAAATAGTGAATATCAACACATCGCGGGTGGGTGCAAATCATGGGAGTGACTTCCATCCTCTCGTTAGTAATTTCACCAAGGGTGAAATCCGTGAATTTTCAGCGTTTCCATTTTCATCTTAATTAATGTTTGACGAAACATTAAGTAATTTAACAGTTTGTCTGGTGATTTCACAAAAATTACATACACAAGTTGCAGTTTGAGAGTTTGAGATTGCGAGCTCGGGTCTATGAGGCCGCCATCGGGAACTTAGCTTTAGTTTGTTATGGACCCGTCGTCGCGGGTCGGGCAACGATTTGAGATTGCGAGCTCGGGTCTATGAGGCCGCCATCGGGAACTTAGCTTTAGTTTGTTGTGGACCCGTCGTCGCGGGTCGGGCAACGATTCGTTATGAGTGAATAGCATAAGCAATGGACTCATATGAGCAATGGACTCAATGCAAGCAATTATGCATTCCCTTCTATTTCACATTTAATCACGTGCATGTTTTGTTATTATATTATGCGCTGACTTAAATTCTCCCTGCGACATGTAAAATACATTACTCATTCGAGGGGGTCCCTTATATGCCAAAATATTCGCGCTTCAAACGGAAAACCAATGTCCCGACTAAAGTAGAGACATCTAGCGACCACATTCGAAGAAACAACACTTTTTTTGGGATTTGCCACTTTCTCTGTTTACTGTATCGAGACGCTCAGTTGTAAATGGATAAAACGTCAAATGTTATTGTTGTAAGATGTACCCGCTTAAAGAGGAAGTATGCAAAACGCTTTTTCCCAGGTCGGCTGCTCTGTTTGCGTTGAGTCACCAAGTCTGGGATTATGAATGGAGGTCATAATCGTTCAATGGCGTTGTTGAAGCCAAGTGTATGAATGGTCTAGCACCACAATAACTATGTGATATGTTTACATCAAATAATCACTCCTATAATACCAGAAATGCCTCACAGCCAAAACCACCTAAAGCCAGAACTGGCTACTATTCAGTATTATTCAGTGTGTCCGGTTTGAAGTTATGGAACAGCTTACCACTGGACATTCAAAACAGCCAGTCTGTTGCAAGCTTCAAGAAGTCACTACACAAATATTTGAGTGGTACACCACCATTTTAAATATTCTCTGTTTTTATCTATTTTATTTTATGTATGTTATCGAAAATAGTGTATAACTAAGTATGTATGTTGCCGAATTAAAATAAAATTATCAATCAATCAAAAAACCATCATTCACAACAAAGGTCTACAATTGTATGGGTAACTTCGGAATACAACGAATATTTTACTGCAGGTTTTCTTCCATGTATCCGCCTATTATTCTAAGAATAGGCCTGCCCCTATATATATGTATATGTATATATATATATATATATATATATATATATATATATATATATATTTATATTTATATACGCACGTGCTTGCGTGCGTGCGTGCATGCGTGCGTGCGTGCGTGCGTGCGTGCGTGAGTGAATGCGTGCGTGAGTGCGTGAGTGCGTGCGTGCGTGCGTGCGTGCGTACGTGCGTGCGTGCGTGCCACAATGAGTGGCTGCATATTAGCTCTCTGGGACTAGCGGAGGCAATATGACTTTTTTGCACTGTGTTGCTGACTATATTACTAACAGTCTACTAGCAGTATATTACTGAAATGTTTGTCACAGCGTGACCGTAATCGTGAAGTGACCGTATCTTTTGACAACTGTAGCTTAGCGAATGTTGTTATTATTGAACCAGGACACGAACTACAGTCAGAATACACCAGGAAACACCAACATATCCCAGTGTCCAGTGCAGGATTAACAATGTGGAGGCCTGGTAGAAACTTTTTGTGGGGGCCATTAAGCCTTACCGAGTGCGCGAAAGACGAAGCTGTAGACGCGCGGTTATTGACTAGGGAAGTAATCCATACCACAACGTTTATTCAACTACGTTTGAGCATAAATATCTATACATTGTTGTCGACGACGGCATGCAAAACACACATGCAAGAAAATATAGCGTACAACGATAAACAAGAAAAACTTACAAAATACAATGACATACCAGAAAATAATACAAGAAAATACAGAGTAAAATAGAGACCGTGCAAATTTTTCTGTGCAAAAAAAGTGACATCCAAATACTTTCCACCAAATTAGTTGCTAACCACAGTTCTAGAGATGTCATCACGTGAATAGTTATGAATGATTGTACATCTGTTGAAATTTCCCAAACACCAACTGTGTAACTTCCTTTACGTTGTATCCAGTAAACAGGTTAACAGGAAGATGTGTAACATTGTCTACCTTGTATCCAATAAACAGGCTAACAGGATGATGTGTTACATTGTCTACTTTGTATCCAATAAACAGGTTAACAGGAAGATGTGTAACATTGTCTACCTTGTATCCAATAAACAGGCTAACAGGAAGATGTGTAACATTGTCTACCTTGTATCCAATAAACAGGCTAACAGGATGATGTGTAACAATGTCTACCTTGTATCCAATAAGCAGGCTAACAGGATGATGTGTAACATTGTTTACCTTGTATCCAATAAACAGGCTAACAGGAAGATGTGTAACATTGTCTACCTTGTATCCAATAAACAGGCTAACAGGATGATGTGTAACAATGTATACCTTGTATCCAATAAACAGGCTAACAGGAAGATGTGTAACATTGTCTACCTTGTATCCAATAAACAGGCTAACAGGATGATGTGTAACATTGTCTACCTTGTATCCAATAAACAGGCTAACAGGATGATGTGTAACATTGTCAACCTTGTATCCAATAAACAGGCTAACAGGATGATGTGTAACAATGTCTACCTTGTATCCAATAAACAGGCTAACAGGATGATGTGTAACATTGTTTACCTTGTATACAGTAAACAGGTTAACAGGAGGATGTGTAACATTATTTAGTTTCCTCGGATGCTTACATTTATCTTTTACTGTCTCATTAATGTCTCATAACTTGACGTAACATGACGTAACATGACGTAACATGACGCGAACAGTTGTTACTTAATGTATGATTTGCACAAACCTTGATAAGGCCACTCAGATTCGGCACGTCAACGCGTGTGTCATGCTCCACGTGCGCGGGTAGAACTGTACGTATCACGTATCCAGTCAGCAGGTGCAATGTCATGCATGCGTACATGCGTACGTGCGTGCGTACGTGCAAGGTTAACTGCGAGCGTACGTGTGTTCATGTAGTTGTGCGTTCCTATGTGTATTTGTGCTTTGTAATGTCGCAACTATTCCTGTGAACCTAGCTTGAGTTTCAACCCCTGCATAAATACACGCAACATTGTTCAATGTGTCACATGTTGTATGGCGTTGTAACCATTGATCACAAGACACGAACTCAGAACACAATTAATTACGGCAAACTCAAACAGATAAATGTAAATATAAATTCATAACATGAGCAGGAATAGCGAAATTGCCAAGTGTTGTATCAGATGTCGCTAATAAAGTGTAATCCTAGTGGCAACGATGTCGCCTAATGTGGAAAACAGGAAACAACTATTTACGTGATGGACGTGGATGTTTTACAAGCCATCAATTGCGACCACTACACGTAGTATAGGTCACCTTCTTTGAGGTTCCTATAAAAGGCACAGCACCCCAAGCGCTGTCGTTAGCAGGAAAGTCATAAACGAAGAAACCAGTGAGATAAATACATTTACTTGATCAGCGTCCGGTAAGTGAAACACAGTATTTATTTATTTAACTAAGAACATATTAGTTCAAATAAAAGAATGTTACAACACTGATATGAATCTTTCTAATAACGATCACTAAGAACATTTAATTTGAAATTGAGTGTATATTCTAGTGCATGTGTCCGTGTGAAACTGGTGCGTGTAGTCTACCATATCTTCCGTCATTCGGCCTGCCAAAATATATGGTTTTCAGGAATAAAAATACAATAATACATTTATGTCTAACATTATATATATATGCAGTGTATCTACATACATTGCTTATGCAGAACATTTCTTTGCAATTCTCATTTAAGTCATATATATTTAAAAGATGAATAGTTACACTCACAGTGTGCTACAATCTTATGCTGGAAACGGAGAGAATAGAAATGCAAACTGATGTGTACTCTCTCCTCTTACATTGATTTGTTATAATATTATGTATACATTTATACATATACATAGACACATGTACATTATTCCTCTTTTACATAGCAATCCATTGTATCAATGGATTGCTATATAAAAGAGGTGATATCTTATAAAACACATATAATTAATGCATAAACATACCAAAAGCTAATATAGTAAACACATTACGTCTCAGAATAAAATATCCCTTTTGTATCTATCAAGTATAGATGTTTTGCGCATTTTTTGAAAGTGAAAATATTGTACAGTTTCTTAGTGCAATACGTAGGTCATTCCAAAGCTTACCACCAGCGATAGAAAAACATTTAGCCCTTAGTGCAATACGAACTTAATTTGTTTTATTTGTCCCTTTGCCTTGTGTTGTGCAAACTATCTTCATTAGAATAAAAAGAATCTTTGAAAGATATTGGGTAATATTTTATATTTCACTTTATTCATCAATACAGATGTTTTGTATTCAATTAAGTCAAACAATTAAATAAAAATTTAAGATTAATAAAGAAGATATTTGTATGGTCACGAGCCTGTGCTCCACAAATGATTATCACAAATCTCTTTTGTAGAGTGAATAGGGGCATTAGATTGGTTCGATAAGTATTTCTGAGCACTAGTGGCAAGAAAAGTCTTTGTCATGTCTTTGTGCTAATTTCATTACCAACGTTTGTTTCCAATATACCCAGTATTGCTAACATTTCAGAGTTCACCGAACCAATATGAAGGCAACGTTTGTCGTATTCGCCGTGCTCCTGGTCGTGTGTGTGGTCAGAAGTGCTAGCGTGCCAGGGGTGAGTACATTGCGCCCACCAACATATGCAATATATATATATATANTGTGCGTGCGTGCGTGCGTGCGTGCGTGCGTGCGTGCGTGTGTGTTATATGTGTTTCTCAGTGTTAATAATATGTGTGTATTTATGTGTGTGCATGTGCATATACTAGTGCTTGAGTGTGTTTGTACGTTACGCGGCAAAATTGCGCATCCATAAGGTTTTCGACAACAGTGGATAGTTCAATGCCATAATAATGTCATACAAATTACAATGAAATGCCCTCTAATTCTTTTTGATAATGAAATACAACTGACCTGATATCTTACAAAGTCCATATCATAATTGCAAGCACATTACCACGAAATGCATTATAATTCTTAATAGGGAATAATAATCTTGGTATTCCTTTTGCCAATGAAATGTACTTGAATTAGTATCTAGCAAATTCATATGTCATCACGTCATGCTACTGATCATGGAATGTGCTCTAATTCTGAATAGGGAACATTAATGATGTTATTTCTGTTTACAAAGAAATGTCATTACTCATGTTTCTCCGATTTCAGGAAACCGATTGCGGTGAGTATCTCTTTGCTCAATTGGAAATAATGGAAGCAGTTAAACAAGAAGATACTTAGGGAAGAAATAAACGCCGCAATTATAAGGACCTTCGTCCAAATTATGTGAGGTAGTGCAGGACTTGATATTAGACATGTTAAGATAATGACCGGTAATTGCCATTAAATGAGTAGTACACTGCATGTTTAATATAAGCTGGAATGTGACGATGTTATCAATATTATTGAATATTTCTCAGGATAGTTCATTTTTGCGATCAAACAATTCTTTTTTCATATCCAAAAGTTTGATTTACCTTTATAGAAATTTGCAAATCTTGTCATGATGGCTTAATCAGTACTAATGACGTCCTGGTAGAATGACTATCGTCTACGATGACGTCATCGACGTCAGGACGCCATCGTCATTAGTACTGATGACGCCATTTTGACAAGATTAGCGAAAGTGTATACACGTAAATCAAACTGCGATATGAAAAAAAAGAATTGTATGACGATGTTATCAATACATTTGTATAACATAGCCTTTGCGGGTATTGTTTTACATAACTGTCCAGATCATAAACACTTGCAACACAATTCATCTCCCCCAATAGAGCATTAAATTGTGAAATCAACTGTAAGCAAAATTATGCAAAAAGTAATCGCTACGGAATATATCATATGCTTTGTGTGTGGGCCTGTGCAGTTAACCGTCCCAACGGTTGGTAATTGTTGATCGGTTATCATTCCCACTTTTGCCATGGATGTCCAATCGCTGTATCATAATTACCAATATTCATGCACTTAATAATTGCAAGTAATTTGTTAACTATTATATTCCGATATTTCTGAGCGCATTATATAATTGTACAACTGCCAAAACAGTACTTAGAATGTTTTAATATTCACCGTATCCAACATCCACAATGTTCCAGAATATTAGCGATAATGTAAATTAAGATGTTTTGAAAGAGGTTGCAGAGGCATTATTTCTGAAGCTAAGAAATTGTGACTAAGAAAACTTTAAAATCACTTCGCATAGGCTGCAATAAAACAAAAGAAGCAACTGACTATCTTTGTATAAACTTGCTTTGTTAATTTAATCACTTTTGAAGTCGTATACCAACTGATCAGTAACTGATCAATGAAACAAATGTGTTCATCATCTGTGATGTAATCTAGCCTTTATTTATATCTGCCCCAGCCTGATATAGTAAACTAGTTAGCAATTCACTAAATATAACAAAGTTACCTGGGTCGGTTTTCTGCACATGTCTGTAGATCTGAATAACGTGGTATTCTCTGTCTATGTGTACAGCACCCGCCTGTGCCGTGTCCTGTGACGACGGATACTGCGGATGCGTGGCCAAGCCAGTTTATGGCATCTTCGCTGTTCCATGCTGCTTCTGCCACTGTAAAGATAACGGAGAGGCCATATGTGGCACGACGCGCAAAGGGTTTATTGAGACGGCAGACAAATAGTTTTGCAACATACGGATTAATGTAGTGTGAATCACTGGGTCTGAAACAAATACTATATTCCATATTCCGTGCTTTTGTGAAAATGTTTTATCTACCGCGTCCTTGTATGGAAGCTTGAAACAAATAAAAATGTGAAAAGTGAATATGACCGTAGTTCGTATTGTTATCATTCATTCTGTTCTGTCCTGTTCTTATCTTATGTCGATATCAAACAGCAATGTACGCATAGAAAAGTGGTCAATCACTTTGTAATATAATTGTAACCATACGAGGCGCGCGCACCGCTGTCTACATGCTCTTCAACGTACAGACAAGCACCGTGTTGCCAGTCGCAGGTTTAGAGGGGCTCACCCGGCTTGGATCCCACCCACCCATAAACACAGAGATCATGCAGACCGATGTTCAATGACACTCTAAGCGTTTTCTCTCTCAATCAATGCATTGTTTTCCACTCTACATAATTGTTCACGTTTATGTTCATTTCATTCCACCACAGCTTCGTCGACCCAATGTCCAATGCAGAACTGTGGAAAATCATGTAATATAAGAATAATAGTACATAATATATAAACTACTTCTATTGCGCTAAAATCCCCGGGAGATCCTATCTTGGCAGCGCACCAAAACAGAAGGGGTTAAGCAGGTCATAATCGATAAGCAGTTCCAGTTGTTAACAGTAGGATTGGTACGCTGGAGAGCTCTGGAGGATAAGCAAGTTTAAGCAGGTGGGTTTTCAATATGGGTGCACACGTACGCACGTCCTCGTGCACGCACGCACGCACGCACGCACGCAGAGCAATGAAATTTAATTGATGTTAATAATGTTTAATGTCCAGTAACTGAATCTGGTCCTCCCTCGCGTACGTAACCGTGAACCTACCCCTGTTTGCAACCGTTCCATGCATTTGATGTGCACAAGCCATGACCGTCTTCAACATAATTATAACAAACGAACACTGACGCCCGACACACACGCACACAACACGAGTTGTCAAGAGAATAAAGCAACACCAACTGATAACTACGTAGATCCTTGTGACGAGATATGTACCAGCGTTCACAATTCCTGTTCACTTCTGCCTTCTTGAAATGTAAGCACAAATACAAAGGAACTGAGCGTAGGGGAAACTGGCGCTACGGCCAATGTAACAATGTGGACACACATATGCCAGAGAACGCTTCTACATACGAAACTCACAGTATACAATACATAAAAATACAAAATCCCACGTTAATCCACGAATGGGCTGTTTGGAATAAAGGATTGGTTGGCTGGGCAACGTCATTGTTGCTTAGACGTGTTGAGTCATTGCAACTGTGCACTTGAGTAACATAACACAGTTTCAAACAAAAACGAACGTTATTGTGTTTCTAGTCACATTTTCAGTGCAAACACTATCCACAATTGTATTAGATTGAAGCAGAGAGATTTCCTGACACAAATTTGAGTTTACCAAATGAAATAAAGATGTGCAGAATATGTGCACAAAATACAATCGTGGCAGTGGTAAAATGGTGATTGGAGCAACTGAATAATTCAATGATCTGTTAGGTGGCGCTGCGATATTGACGAAGACAAACTAACAGCCAGTTGTTCCAGGCCGCTTACGTTCACGAATGTGACTTCCTTCTAATGCAGTGCATCCAGTCAATGTGTCCAATGATGAAGGGGATCTCCACTGCCAGACGCTGCGTATGTAGACCCAGAAATTCTGGAGCCAGCCAAATTTTGCAGTTATAGGAAGAAGGGTCTAACCAAGCTATCACCCATACTCCGGTAGCACAGGCTAACGAATAAATACGTTACGGTTATAGAATAAAGATAAAATAATAAATGTAAAGGTACCAATAGTTGTGGTGGAGATGATGATGATGACGATGATGACGATAATGATAACGACGATGATGATAAATAAATAATAATAAAACTTCTAGAGCATCGAAACCCTCAGGGATCCAAGCTCAGAGGCCCAGCAAGGCAGAATATTTAAGCTTGATATACCACGAACAGGGACGAGCGAAACTCATCATCATGGCGAAGGATTTGTGGTGGAAATGCATTTTCAAAAACAAATATGTTTTTAGCAAATAACTGACGGACATGCCGGGCATACCATTGAAAAGTGTCAGAATTGTTGCATTATACATTGGAGATGAAACAAATGACAGGAAACATAAACATCACATTAAGACAAGGCCCTTTGGAGACTCATTTATTAGCCGTAACACAAGCCGCGTGTTGTCGCGTCTCGTTCGGTAACAGGTGATAACTGATTAGCTATACTAGCAAAAATACTTATCCTCCGGAATGGATAACTTGGTAGTTTGTACATTATGAGGTAAAATTAGTAAAGGATCAATGTAGATTGGACATCAGGAAGCACTCGTTCTCACAGAGGACAATAAATGAATGGAACAAATTGTCTACAGATTGTGTAACTGCTAGCAGCGTGAATATGTTTAAAAACAAGGTTGACACATATCTCAGGAGGGCGGGTTATAAGTAAATGAACATTGTTGGACTCTCGATAAGCCAATGGCTTCCTTGTCCACTTGCCATCTGGGCATTTGGCTTGGATGGCAAATCTTGTTAAATCTTGTTATTGTACAATTTCAGGTCTCACAATATTATCACAGAAATATCCAGCTACGGTGCTTGGTGTTGCCAGTCAATATCTCCTGGAAGCAAACATTGCGATGTAGTACTGGCAGTTACAGCAACGACTAGCGACGCCTTGCCTTGTATTATGTAACTAGGGACAATCGAATAAAAAACGCATGACCTTGTGAACAATTTTACGCAACTATTCGCTTTGCGGACAGTTGTACGAACTAACTACAAAGGGTAATTCGATTGTTATAGAGAGGGTCGTAGCGGAGTGAATTTCTAAAAAATATTCAACTGAGATGACCCGACCGGGTTCGTAGACGAACCCATGAAATTTTGACGCCTGAGATGCAAAGCATCTAGGAGGAGTAGGAGTGTTCGAAATGAGGGTGTCTGGGGGTCCAGGACCCCCATAAGGCACGAGGGACCGCCCACAGGAAAGAAAAATGTAAGCTTGGGGGTCCCACATTGTATCGTTGTACCGATGTAATTACCATTCAATTGTATTATTTTTTTTCTGGGGGGGTGACCAATATCTGTAGGGGACTCCACAAGAGTCACTGGTCATTTCAAACCCTGAGGAGTCTGCTCAACTAACAACTACGTAAAAATTGGTCGTAGTTGCCGATTCGCTTAACGCCAGTCATACATATTACCTGGTATAGAAAGTAGAGAAAAAAAATATGCCATTTTCATTTAATTATTCATGTTTTATTGGTTTCAGCTTTCGATACAGCAGCGCCGATCTCATTAGTGTTGACATATATATTTCGAAAATGCACACATTGAGCTTATCCACAATTGAACTAGAGTACATTCAAGCCAAACGTATCTACGTTGGTATTATCACCGACATGTCACAGTAAACACGTATCGCACTAACTGTTATTTCAAGCTGTCGACTATAGGTATAGGTAACTCATATAAATATTATTGATTATTATTCATTAGTTTATTGATGTTGGTTGACAATCATTGTTGTAACCATTAACCATCAACACAACACTGTACGCATTATGTTAGAAACAAGCGATATTACTATTGTTACACTTCATGCTGCGATATCCCTATGCCACTTAACAAACTGGGGCGATTATTTTTTCCAGTGGTGATCGGCGTGACATTCTGCTTGTCCAGTATTAAGACACTTGCAGTAGCAACATCGATGAGGCGCACCAGAATTGAGCTTGGCCACGCATCCACAGTAGCCGTCGGTACAGTCAACGGCACAGGCCGGCTCTGCGCGAACAACGAGTGATGCAGTGAATGTTGTAATGAATACTATTTTGGCATGTTACCAATTAATTTGACAAATGAGCAATACGTTCCTAAAGGTGAGGCACGCATGGCATGGATGGTAAATTGATAAAACTCTGGAAAACAGATGCTTAGAACACAATTTACAGATATCTCATAGACATGGACCACACACAAATGGTCATTTGTTGAACACGCAATAAGACAGTGATATCCTTATTCGCTTACAATAAGGAGCTTATTGCATTGTTGAGCAATCTTGTAACAACAACATCCACAGTTTTAAATAAATCGGAAGTTCTGTCTTAGAACATGGATTTATTTGTTTGGTTGATATGTTCTTAATTCAGTAAATGGTTGAGTGATTCTGAATAACGCAAACAAATACTCACCACAGAAGCTTTCCTGAAATCGTAAAAAATAACATCAATATTACAGCTGCTGCATTTCTTGCACTATATTATTACATTACATCATGTAGACAAACGGAATTACTCGAATATTGTTCCCTATCCTAAAATAGAATATATGTTATAGTACATCCTCAGTAATTGACACACACGCACACACACACACACACACACACACACACACACACACACACACACACACACACACACACACACACACGCGCACAAACGCACGCACGTACTCATGCGATGACATCCGTAACACATCCGTAAAATAATGACAATTACATTAGAGATAATGCAAACGTTGAGTGTGTTAACAACAAAGACATACCCACCCCTGGCAGGCTTGCACCTTGGACCACACACACGACAACCATCATAAGGAGTCCGACAAACATTGCCTTCATATTTGGTCACTGGATTCTGAAATATTAACGTCATTTGTTATAACTACCACTGGAACGTGGAAAATGGGGATAATAAAATTGATACAACACACACATGCGCGCGCACTCTTACACTCACTCATGACAGACAGAGGCACAGACAGAGGCAGAGGCCGAGGCAGATACAGAGATAAAGGCAGAGAGAGAGAGAGAGAGAGAGAGAGAGAGAGAGAGAGAGAGAAGCGGAGNAGAGAGAGAGAGAGAGAGAGAGAGAGAGAGAGAGAGAGAGAGAGAGAGAGAGAGACAGAGGCACAGCTACAGGCAGAGACAGAGCAGAGACAGAGCAGAGACCGAAACAGAGGCAGAGGCAGAGGCAGTGACAGAGGCAGAGACAGAGGCAGAGACAGAGAGAGAGGCAGAGACAGAGGATGAGGTAGAGGCAGAGGCAGATAGACACCTCAAACCGAGTCTCACCTATTGAATTCTGATTAAGACACTAATTCCCTCCGTTTGGAATCTCAGTTGATGACTGTTCGAATAACGACACCGCTTGTAAGATGCTGCATGGTGGAAACGCATGTAAAGGGATGTATTCAGAGTAAGCACATTAATAGACTGTGTTGCGTGTAGGATTACAATGTGTCGACGATACGTGATATCAAACAAGGCGATTAGGCTATTCTTATCTTTATTCGTGACACCTTATCTGGATATATATCTTTGGTATACACTTTACTACACATTTATCCTGTGTAGCAAAGAAAATTAAATATAAATGTGTATATTACATGTCTATCTATCAAATACACTAATTTCTGACATTCAAAAATGTGTGTTCATTATTTTGTTTCCTCGACAGAAGAATCAAAACAGTGAAAGTCCATTTTCATGTCTTAGATATAATTATAATAGACACATATCCAACCAACCTGATGGTGCAGATCAACATGTTTGTTCTGGAGTTTTTAGTTTAGGGATTGCCGTTAAGTAAATACGTGTTTAAACCAAAATAAAAAGTGAAATTGTGTGGCATCAAAAACTGCAAATCGTCATAGTGTACATAATGCCAAATATCGTGTTTCTGTTAAGTGGACACACATATATGCTTATTTCCTACATTGTACGAAAATGGCAGACGGGGACATTGTGCTGAAACATTAATCGAGTGGCAAGCGTATTTTTATTATATTAAGCATTATATTAATTTTTATTATATTAATTTAAAAAAAGTCAGTGTATCTCTATGTTTCTGCAATGAACCTGCCGAAATCTTAATTCTAACTCGTAATTGTCATCCCATGTAAAGGCCGAACTGATGAATCTACGAGAGGTAAACATAAATATAAAATTCCATTTGTTGTAACACGAGCCGTGTGTTGCTATTTGAAGCGGAGACAAGTGAGAACTCAGAAGCGTTAAAGCTGTCATTTTGAAGTTATATTGGTCTTTTCACACATAGAACATCGCGTGACGCTGAACAAAGTGAGAGAGTGAGCTAGCTATCCGTGTGTGTGTGTGTGCGTGTGCGTGCGTGTGTGTGCGGACGCGCGTGCGATTTTTTTTGGAGGGGGTCGGTTAACGGGACAGTCATAGGCATATTAGAGAGGTTCGGCGCGCAACATATGCAAAGTGTACGCGTAGAAGATGTGATCTACATAGCAATGCCAATTGCTACAAGTTAAGTGTTTTAGCTACTTTAACAAGATTTAACAAGATTTGCCATCCAAGCCAAAGGCCCAGATGGCAAGTGGACAAGGAAGCCATTGGCTTATCGAGAGTCCAACAATGTTCATCTACTTATAACCCGCCCTCCTGAGATATGTGTCAACCTTGTTTTTAAACATATTCACGCTGCTAGCAGTTACACAATCTGTAGACAATTTGTTCCATTCATTTATTGTCCTCTGTGAGAACGAGTGCTTCCTGATGTCCAATCTACATTGATCCTTTACTAATTTTACCTCATGTCCTCTAGTTCTGCTATCCTTCTTGAGTGAGAAAAACATATTTCTATCAATATTTTCATACCCATTCAATATCTTAAAAACTTCAATCTGATCTCCTCTTAACCTCCTTGTCTCTAGAGTTGTTAAACCACATTCTTTCAGGCGTTCTTCATAACTAAGGTCTCTCAGTTCTGGAATCATTTTAGTTGCTCTCCTTTGTATGCGTTCAAGCGTATCTATATCCTTCTTACGATATGGTCTCCATGCTTGTATACAGTATTCTAAATGAGGTCTAACTATTGCTTTATAAAGAGGTATAATTAACTTTTTTCCCTTGTATGTTATGTTTCTTCTAATCAATCCAAGAATTTGATTACCCTTTGAAGCTGCAATACCACACTGCTCTGAAACTTTCATATCAGCGCTTATTGTAACTCCTAAGTCCTTTTCTTTTACAGTAGTACCCAGAACAGTATCTCCCATTTTATAGTTTACATTCAAGTTCCCATGTCCTGTATGTAGGCATTTACATTTCCCAAAATTGAACAACATCTGCCATTTCTCAGACCATTTCACTAATCTGTCTAGATCGTTTTGTAAATGTTGTTTATCACCATCAGTATTAACCTTTCTAAACAGTTTTGTGTCATCCGCAAATTTCAGTACGTTACTTGTTATACTGTCGTCCAAGTCATTGATATAAATTAAGAATAATATAGGTCCTAATACTGATCCTTGAGGTACCCCACTCAAAACCGATTTCCAATTTGAAACTTCTCCATCTACTACAACTCGTTGTCTTCTGTCAGTCAGCCATTGTTCTATCCAGTCAGTTATGCTATCCCCGATACCATGGGCTTTTAATTTAAGTAGTAATCTTTGATGTGGCACTTTGTCAAAAGCTTTCTGAAAATCTAAGTAGATAATATCTACTGGCGATCCCACGTCTATCCACTTAGTGATTTCTTCCAAAAAACATAACATATTTGTTAAGCATGACCTCGCTTTAAGGAATCCATGTTGAGATGAATTTAATAATTTATGCTTAACGAGGAAGTCCACCATATGGTCTTTAATTAACCTTTCTAATAATTTACAAATCACTGACGTTAAACTCACTGGTCTGTAATTCTCTGACTTATTTCTCGAACCCTTTTTAAATAATGGTATGATGTTTGCTTCTTTCCATTCAAACGGAACAACTCCCTCTTTTAATGACAAGTTGAATACTCTTGCAAGTGGTATACTGATTTGTTCTACTGTTTCCATTAGTAATTTTGGAGGAATCCCATCCACTCCCGGTGATTTGTTATCCTTCATTGCCTTTATTTTCTTAGCTACCAATTCTGGAGTTACAACTAACGGACCTAAATAGTCAGATTTAGCCCCCTGAAATTTAGCATCAGCAACTGGTAATGAACTAATATCTTCTTTGGTAAACACTGAACTGAAGTAACCATTTAGGTCTTCCGCCATTAAAAACCCCTGTGATATTATATTTCCAGCACTGTCTTCTAGAGGTCCAACCTTGTCTTGTACGTTTTGTTTACTCCTGACATATGCATAAAAACTCTTGCTGTCATTTTTTATGTTACATGCTAGTTTTTGCTCATAGCTTCTTTTAGATTGTCTGATTTCAGTTGTAGCTGCATTAAGTGCCTCTTTGTATTTTGCATAGTCTTCGTCCTTTCTGGTACGCCTATAAACCCTCCACATAGTTTGTTTTAGCATTATTTTTCTAATAGCCTCTTTTGACAAGTGTTTCTTTCTACACCGTTTTCCTTGTTTTTGGAAGGGAACAAATTTATCGATGATACTCTCAATTTCATATTTTAGAATATTCCAACATTCAATTGCGGTCTTATTCATCAGCATGTTATTCCAATCTAGCTTTGCTAAGTATTTTCTCATATCTTTGTAGTTACCTTTGTGGAAGTTTCTCTTGTACGTTTTCTTATTTTTACTTTCTGATTTTACATTGATGTCAAAATGTATTTGATTATGGTCACTATTACCCAATGGTTCAAATATTTTTACATTGTCCACTAATTCTTTTTGTGATGACAAAACTATATCTAATACATTTTCTCCCCTGGTTGGTTCTAGTACGTGCTGAGTAAGAAAGCTATCCTGGATTAAAAATAGAAATTGTTGGTCCTCAATCCCTGTGCTCTCTAGAGAATTCCATTGTATGTGTCCATGGTTAAAATCTCCCATTATGATACATTCCCCTTTACTAACTTCCTTTATAGCGTTTTTTATTTTTGTGTTGTCCTCTTCGTTTATGTTTGGACTTCGGTAAACTAATCCAATAGTTAATTTTGAATTTCCTGAAACAATTTTGCACCAAACAGCTTCATCGCAATCTGCTTCCCTTTCTAGTTTTATTTCATAAGCCTGAATAGATTCTTTAACATATAAAATAACTCCCCCGCCCCTTCTTCCTATTCGATCTTTCCTAAACATTACATATCCTGTCAGTCCTAATTCAGCATCTGTTATATCTATGTTGGCCCATGATTCAGTTATACCAATTATGTGAGGGTCAATATCTTCTACCATAATGTTTAATTCGTTTTTCTTATTTACTATGCTCCTTGCATTTAAACATACGCATCTATAACCTTTTTCAGAGATGTTTTTCGGATGATTTGATATTGGTTTATCTGTGCTAGTGGCCTCTTGTTCTGCTTGAGACACCTCTAGGTAACCCCCCTGCACTTCTAGTTTAAAGAATGTTTACTTCCAAAAATATTTGTCATTGTACCCAAGTCACTATCTACTGCTGCTGAAAGTTTGTCCGCGAATACTGCCGCCCCCTTTCCACTTAAATGAAGCCCATCCTTCATGTACATATCAGCCCTCCCAACAAAACTTCCCCATAAATCCACAAATCCAACTTCCTCTTCCCTACATAACTTCTGGACTAACATGTTAATTGCCATCCCCCGACAATTTCGATATTTGTGACCCCTCCTGCCCATTACAGGTAAAATCCCTGACAGTATTACCTGCTCAACCCGCGTCTGTTTTAGTGTTCTGACCAACTGCCTATATTTCCTAACTATGGCAGTTGTACCCTCCCTCTCTACGTTATTTGTCCCTACGTGTACTAAAACAGATCCACCCTTACCCGAGCCTACGATGTTTTTTACCCTCTCAGTTATCGCCTCTATTTTGGCTCCAGGCAAGCAGACCACCACATCATCTCCCTTGTTTAAGACTCTGTCGGTCTTCCTAACTATCGAATCCCCCACAAACACCCTCGCTCTCTTCCTCACCCCCTCTATCACTGCTGCAGAATAACTCTTCCGTTCGATCCCCTCCATCACATTCTGTCCTGACCCCTTCCCTCCTGTCTCCTTCGCTCCTGTCTCCCCCACTTCCCACTCCTTTGCTCTTGTCTCTCCCACTTCCCTCTCCTTCACTCCGGTTGTTTTCCCTCCCGTCTCCCCCACTCCCTTCTCCTTCCCTCCTGTCTCCCCCACTCCCTTCTCCTTCCCTCCTGTCTCCCCTACTCCCCTCTCCTTCGCTCCGGTTGTCTTCCCTCCCGTTCCTTTCCTTCCCGTCTCCTTACGTCCTGTCTCCCTACGACCTGTCACCTTCCCTCCTCTCAGCTTCCTCCCAGGCTGCGGTGAGCTCTCCCTAGCATCTCTTGTGTCTTTCCCCACTTTATCATCTACTGTTCCCCCACCGGAACTACTGGCACAACCCCCCTGTTCCCTTCCCACCATTGCCACAACGAGCAGCCTCAGCTCTTCCAACTCCACCTCTAGTTCCTTCATCTTCGTACATCCCCTACACTCAAAACTAAAACTATCTGCCTGGACCTCAGCCCAGGACTTCTCGCACCCAGACTTGACGAAGTCCACCCAGTTACTGCAACTGCCACAAATTAAGTGCCTTGTGGCCTTTAACTGCCGTTTGCACGGCGCCATCATACAATTTAGTTTTAATTAGTTTGCAACGTTAGCCTTGAATAAGGCTGTTTTTGTGATCAAAAGAACACTTTAGTCTAATATACTTGCTAACTGTGTCTTCTATTAACCTCGCATGAGAAAAAAAAAACCTGCCACCTAGCGAATACGGAGAACACTGTGTAACAAAACAACGAATTCAGTGTGTACTAATTTACGCTAAAATCCTGCTGTTAATTCCTTTTTACCGAAAACGTTTACTACCACTATGTCAGATATTACCTTATGTATGTAATTTAAGTAAATAGATCACTTTATCTTATATATATATTAGCCAATGTAAACTATTCACTATGCTATCTCAATTTTCGAATAGTAAACAACCCTATTATCGCTCGCTGAATTCCCTGACAGAATCCGAAACTAACTTACTCTAAAATACTCCCTCTGACTAATAATTAACAAAACCTGTTTCCTAATATATGTCTACAATACGTTTGCGTATAATATATATTCAATAGTAATACTTATTCTATTTGATATACCGCGTTTTTCTGTAAATGATCTACACCAAATTCAAGTCGCTGCACCAAGTCCAAGTAGCCGGAAGTCTAACTTGATTGGTATTGTTCCAAAGCTTCCTCGGTGTTCATCTCAAGCTTCAGTTGAGACGTCCAATTTCCTCCTATAATTAAATATATTTATTGCAGGAAGTTAAAGTAAACGTGTTAGCCATCTTATTAATGTTCTTCTATGTCACATGTCCTGAAACAAGACGAGCACGTGTTACTTTATGTGCGTCGGGAGGGAATTATCGAGGTAAAGTTGTTGATACATGGTCACCCACATAATACCACGTAGTCTTACACGTGAGCGAGTGGGTCAACATCACGCGTGTTTCAACGCGAGGGATTGTGTGCGCATTTGCGCGTGGTTGTTTATGTGTGCGTGTTAATTTGCACACACACACACACACACACACACACACACACACACACACACACACACACACACACACACACACACACACACACACACACACACACACATATATATATAGCAGACAACTGTTAGCACATCAAGCGAAAATCATTTTGATAACACACGACCGATCTCCATCAGTCCATATGTTAATATCATTATCCATTTATCTATGTATAAATAATTGTATAGCCGCATTGCCGTTGGTTCGCTGATGCTTGTATTTGTGTTTATGTTCCTCTCGTTCGTGTTCTTTACTGGGGTTTGTCTAGTTATTTAAAGATGGACAGTTTACACGTTGCGTGTTATTGTGGGCATATCGTAAACAGTTCATATTAAATACTCAGCTGGAATCTTCTGTCACAATTGATGGCCTTTTTATGACGACAATTGTCATTATGATTAATATGAATTATTGGTTACTTTTGTTGACAAGGGACTGCAACCACTTCAGTGATTGTTACCATTCATGGCCTTTACTGTGTTTCTTTTGAATAAATTGTCCTACGAATTCCGTTAAACATTCACAATACGTTGTGTTAGCTTTTATGAGAAACGTATGTCAGCGCAAGACACTAACTGAATAATTTGTGTATAATAGACGTTGACGCTGTAAGTAGTGAACACATTCACCAGTCACGCAAACTGCCGGAAGGGAAATTGTCATATATTACAAAACAAAATATTATTTAAAAAGGAGTATATCTAGCGAACTGTGTTCAGTTATTGAGATGTACTCTCAATAGCTGCCGAAATCAAATGATACTTCTAATGTGTTTATGTACAATCTTATTATTTGGTCATGTGGCCAGCATTTGTTTACCTAAACACAATTTAGGTGTTGCATTCCCATACTTTACGATCGCTGAGTCTAGCTGAATAGAACTCTTAAGTCTACTCTTACGGATGTTACTGTCTTGTGGTGTATTAAACAATGTTTACGGTTATATGCCTTTTGAACAAGGTTGTTTGTATTACGGGATACAATACAAACAACCTTGGCATGCGGACGAACATCGTGGTAAATGTGAATTCCGTTTTGTCATATTGTGTGTCTTAATTGTTTTGTATGCATTGTATGTATGCTTGCACAAGTCTACGCGTAACTGAAGCGTTAAGCATGAGAGCCAATTTCATTGGCTACTCAGATTCCGGGTAACCAGTCATACTCGTCACAATGTAAAATGCATTCTGATGCCATGCTATCTCTTATGTGCGACAAAAGATGGCGCCACCTCACGGAGAAACATATTTTAACCAGAACACGAGTTTAACATCGCTAAGTGGGTAGATGAGGGATCACCAGTAGATATTATCTACTTTTATTTTCAGAAAGTTTTCGACACAAAGTGCCATATCAAAGATTAATCAGTATTAGGACAATTATTATTTTTAATATATATCATTGACTTGGACGATAATGTAACAAGCAACATATTGAAATTTGCGGATGACACAATGGTGTTTAGAAAGGTTAAATATTATGCAGACAAATTAGTTAAATGATCTGAAAAATGGCCGTTGGGAAATGTAAATACCTACGTACAGAACACATGAACTTGGATGTAAATGTAAATTGGGAGATACTGTGTTGGGTACTACCATAAAAGAAAAGGACGTCCTTGCCTTTGTGAAATTCCACATGTAACGAGTAATAATCAAAAGTACCTCGCGATCTTATGTGGCCATTGAGGTAAAAACAAGTACAATTTTGAGCCCACCACGACACTTTGGGATACCTGCCACTGCAATGTTTTTTGACACAACAATCGGGGTCAAGCAGACAGATAAACCGAGACGTACCTTTATGGTTAGTGATGGTGATAAAATGCTACAGGGTCTCAAAGACGAAGGACGGGCCTCACACTATATACCCAGGTAGGCCAACACTGCCCAGTGTCCAGGTGTCATGTGATCAAACTTCTCAAAGTGGCGGATGGATTGTGTTCCAACGCAGGGTCGACGGTTCGGTGAATTTCACCAGGAATTGGGCAGCGTTCAGAAACGGATTTGGCAGTCATGGTGGAGCCGATACGGAACAATGGTTGGGCAACGAAAATGTTCACCAAATTATACTGGAATATGGTAACATAACATGTGATCTCAGCATTGAAGGATATGGCTACGATGGCACCAGCTGCATTATGGGTGCTGACGTGTTCACTCTGGGACCTGAATCGGATTATTATCGATTGCAGTTTCGCGACTTCACTTCTCACCTTAACGCATTTAGTGATGATATCCTTTATCACAGAGACGCTCAGTTTTCGACGTACGAACGTGGTGCTAAAAAACAATGCAGTGACAGATATCTCAACGGATCGTGGTGGTTTAAAAATTGTACTCGTTTTTACCTCAATGGCCCTACTAGACCGCGAGGTACTTTTGATTATTACTCGTTATATGTGGAAACGTACAAAGGCAAGAAAGTCCTTAAAGGAAGCCAGATGATGTTCCGGCCGACTGTTCGTCCCCAGTGCAATAATCCTTGCGAGAACGGTGGAACATGTGAATACTTGGCGGCCTCCAACAGTTGTCGGTGTGTCTCCCCTTTGAGTCACTGCGGACGTAAATGCGAGCTTGAGAATTCATGTGTGAACGGCGGTTCGTGCGTCCACGACGAGGCTGCAAATAAAATGTCGTGCAAGTGCACCGCTGGCTACCCAGGGCCGAGCTGTAGAGTAAGTGAGACGGATGAAGGAATGAAAGTAACAGGAACAGAAGAAACGGGAAAAAGTAACAGGACAAGTATGTGACACAGTTGTATGTTACGATAAGTCATCATGTTGACATTTACTAAAACGTTGTATGGAAGTATGCATACATTGATTGATCTGATGTTAACTCCACTTGTTTTAAATGTGATCCATTATTAGAATATAATTTAATCCTTTATTAAAATGGCAGAGTAATGCTATAAAGTCAAATATGAGAACCTGTGGAACATTATTGGAAAGGCAGAATAGTGCTACAAAGTGAAAGAAAGAGCGAAAAACATATACATTTCTAGGTAGGTAAATAGGTATGTATGTAGGTAGTTAGGTAAGATAGCAGTATTGTGCTACAAATCCAAATTCGAGAAATTATGGAACATCATTAGAATGGCATGATAATGCTACGGAAGTCAAAGAAAGGAGTAATGAGAAATTATAATAAATTAATAAGATAATTGTAATAGACTTATGAAGTGTTGAAATTCAATTAAGCTTATGCTTTTTTCATAGCAAAATACGTTATTTTTCCGCTACTTTTTTCCCATTCCTTTTACCAGGTGACAGAGACCCCGCACTGTCTACGACGACTGAGCCACCTCCAGCTTTATGGTTCTCTACAGCGTTCATAGCCGCGATCGCCGTGGGACTTCTCGCCTTAACGATGACCGTCGTTGTATTGGTAGCGACGTACAAGAAGAAAAGAGAGAAGACGGAAGCTGCGGAGCGAATGCGGCTGTTGGAAGAAGAACAGAAGGAAGAGGAAGAGATTGATGACCAGTCGTGTTCATTTTCATACGTGTTAAGTTTATGAAATGGCAATGCTGACAAAATGTGTCACTATGAAGCAAAACAAATAAATATGGATAATAACAAATTAGCTTTATTGGGCAACACCAAAAACAACGATGAACAATGTCTGAATGATTAATAAATAAGAAATTGATACTCAAAATGATATACAGTGTGGATGTTGTCGTGTCCCGTATGTCCCTTGAACCTTTCAGATCAACCTTAATTAGTTGACCAGCGTGATAGAGTGTTTATGTTTTTCCAGGGACTTTCTCTTCAACATTCTTATCATAGCCACTTGATGTAGTGGCTGCTTATACTGCTGTACGAAGATAAAGTGTTTTAAAAAATTGACTTAAACCCGTCTCTGGGCTGAGCAAAAGCTATCCTCAGTCCAGAGTGTTGTCCTGGGCGATATATCATTTTGGCTGTGCAATGTGTTTCAGTCTGCTTACCATAACCCTGTAACAAACACTTGTGTATGTTACAGAGTGTAAACATATAATAAACATTGACGTGTTCGAAATCAACCTCGTCTAGATGCTTAGTAAAGGCTGCTTGGTACACATATGCGACTGTTCCAGCATAAACGTACATTAGTTGGAGAGGAGTACGATGCCCAGCAACTGCGATGATGTTTTGCCTCGTAAAATATCAGGTCCAATCCAACTATTTGTATTGCAACAACTTGATCATTGCGTGCTTTGCGTTATCTGGTATACTCTGCGTAGGTTCATGATCCTGGTTTCTGGCTTTTATCCTCTCCAGGAACACTTCTTTAATATTAGTGATTACAGAATGTTGTCCAGTTCTACGCGTCCGATACTCAAAAAGGTATGTTTCTTTATTGAATGTTACAACTCGCTGTCTGACATTCAGGGTACCTAGACTAAATACTGTACGTTTTGCTGTATGTTGTGGCCATGACACTTCATTTTCGTCAACAAGTCTGCAAAGAAAGCCATCATTATATGGAAATAATTCAGCAAGCATATGCAATCACCAACTAGTTTATGCTCTTCGACAAACTTAAAGAAGGCAGTAGAACCAGAGACCACAAAGCAGCATTAGGAATAGTGTGGGTTGGACACGAGAAAGTACTCATTCTCACATAGAAATTAATGGAACAAACTGTCAAATGATTGTGTTAATGCTAGCAGTATGTATATGTTTAAAAAAATAAAATTGACAGATATATGATAAGGGCGGGCTATACATAGATAGATTATAATATAGTTGGACTCTCGATAAGCCAATGGCTTCCTTGTCCATTTGCCATCTGGAATGTATAGTTTTTGATGGCAGTCTTGTTAAATCTTGTTAAAAGTTTGAAAAGTCTGGTTAACGGTTGCCCGAAATTTAAACATATTAGCTCTAAATAGCTGGTTAAAACGTTTTGGCTGATAATTAATTGTTTGCCAGATATGCCAATATAATATTTTTTATCAATCATCACTGAGTTTTGAAAATGAATTTACGATTAATATCATAACAATTAGTTTGATTGATAAATATCTCACGTTATCCGGCATAGGCACCGTGAACGGGTGTCCTGTTCAAAAACGATAGTCCCTTTAGGTCTTGAGTACATAATATTATGACCAACACTCATAAAAGTGATCCTCTTCTTATCAAACAAAAAAGTGAAAAAAGGTTTATATAACTTATACCAGATACATATTAATATTGCATGTTTATTTTATGTATATATACCCTCATAAATATTGTGTGCAATAAGATCCAGAGTTGTGATGATTTTGAAAAGTGTTTGTTACTTACGTCCAATTTGTCATTATTTCCGTTATTATAAAATTACAACCTTATGGATATGTAACATAATAACCTCCAGCCACCATCTAATTGAAACCTATTCCAGATATGTTCTATAGTCAGTTCTGCGTGGATGACCTTAGCTATAGCTATGAAATAAACACTTTCTGAACCTGGCCTCCAGATTAATACTCAGTAAATAATAGACCAAATGTGTCGTGACTTGTTTGTCAAACTGACAGAAAAATACATGACTTACAAACACGTACGCACGCGCACACGGCGCGTGAAAACATTTGCTTTGTCCTCTTTCGATTATACTTGCGCAAAGGTACTCGAAAAAGCGATGACGTAGAGAACACACAATGAATAGGCAGAAATACGGCAGACAGAAACCTTCCTCATCAGACCAAGCGTGAAGATTTCCCCTGCGACTGATCAACGATTGGTGTTGCGTTTTACAGGACAAATGAAATCATCAAAATTTGCAACATAGTACGGCCATGGACAGAGATAGCATTACTTTACAATATCACGTCGTGCCAAAGTAACTGCAAAGCAAAGGTCTGTTTTGATTTGAAATGCTACAGGGTCTCAAAGACGAAGGACGGGCCACACAATATATACCCAGGTAGACCAACACTGCCCAGTGTCCAGGTGTCATGTGATGAAACTTCTCAAAGTGGCAGATGGATTGTGTTCCAACGCAGGGTCGACGGTTCGGTGAATTTCACTAGGAATTGGGTCGCATTCAGAAAGGGACTTGGACATCACGGTGGAGCTGATTCGCAACTATGGCTGGGCAACGAAAATGTTCACCAAATTATATTGTGATATGGAAATATACCATGTGAGTTCCGCTTTGAAGTATCTAGCCATGGCCGAAGTAGCTACCTTATGGGTGCTGACGATTTCGCTCTAGGATCATAATGGGATTACAATCGGCTGCAGTTTTCTCAGCTTAGCGCAATTGATAATTATATCCTATATCACCAAGACTCTCCGTTTTCGTCATACGACCATGGTGTCGGAAAACGATGCAGTGACGAGTATCATAATGGGCCGTGGTGGTTTAACAAATGTACAAGTTTTTACCTCAATGAACCTTTTTAGACAGCGAGGTATTCATGGTTGTTTCTTAATATATGTGAGAAGTTATCAAGGCGAGAAAGTCCTTAATGGAAGCCAGATGAATGTTCCGGCCGACTGTGAGTCCTTATTGCAACGTGCGAGAACGGTGGAACTATGTGAATACGTGGCGTCTTCAAACAGTCGTCGGTGTGTTTGCCCGCTGAACGGCGTGTCACCGACCACCGGCCACCACCACATGGCCTCCACCGCCGGCTATCGGGGCTTCAACGGCCTTGGCTTTTACAGCGACGGACAATTTGCCGGCGACGGCCCATCCAAGAGAACCGGTTGCCGTGTCTTCTACAGCGACCGTCAATTTGACGCCGATGGCCCAGCCAAGACCACCGGCTTTCGGGATTTCTACAGCGTCCATAGTTGGTGTCATTGTAGGGCTAGTCGCCTTGACGATTATCATCATCTTATTGATAGTTAGGTACAATATAAAAATACAAAAGGCGGCATTTGTATTTGCTCATTACACTACGCTCGGCATTGCACATTTGCTGCTCCGTTGATAAAGGTATATTTCGGGATTATGCGGTGTCACTGGACAGGCAGATAGACCTATCTACCTGAGAATCACCGAATAAAAAAGTCCTTTTATAAAAAAATTACCGGAATCTCCCACTTTTGGAACACATTCGGAGTAAACCACTGGCGTGATATTCTTGATTTTAGCTGCATGTTGGTATTTAATTAGTCTATTAATTATGAAGAATGGTAAAATTGTAAAACTAATGAACAGAAGCGGCAAGCGACAGTTTCCACATAGCCTTGTTAGAATAATCGTCATAGTTACACTATTCTCAACTTAACGAAACGATGTTTTATTTCTCATGATGTACATCACGTCAGTGATATATGTGTATATATTGCTGGACTAGAGAACAAACAATGAGAGCGCATGTAGCATCGAGTAAGATCAGTTCTCTCAGGGAAGTGATTTAATACGTACCATTTATACACATATAATATTATGTGTGCGTGCGTGCGTGCGTGCGTGCGTGCTTGCGTGCGTGTGCGTGAACCGTAAACCGGGGTTACTTTGAACAGTTTTTGTCTTTTTCTCACATTCCTGAAAATCCTGAAGATGGCGGTGCGATTTCTACCTACCAATATCAGGGCCCCATCTAGACCTTCCAATGGCATGCATTAAATATAATATTTTATGCAGACAGTAAAACTGTTCGTTGTTTTCCTTTATTATATAAAGATACATTATGGTTGGGGATACTTTGAACATCTAGACCGCCATCCACCTGTTGTATGACCGCCATCCACCTGTTGTATGACCGCCATCCACCTGTTGTATGACCGCCATCCACCTGTTGTATGACCGCCATCCACCTGTTGTATTGCTTTTCACCATGTGTTCATTTATATAGCCTTATTGGGGTTAGCGTTTGTGATTCCCAGTACTCTTCTTCCGATTTCCAGATGCAGAAATAGGGGAAATAGTACTACCTAAGGAAAAGGGCGATAAAGGTTGGATCTAAATGCCACATAATGTTACTGAAAGTGTTATTTCAAAGAGGTGTCCTATTGACACCATCAACAACAAAAGAAACTTTTTTAGTTATGACCACCTTTCGTAAAACGTCCAACCCATTGCCTACACCTGCACCAGCGCTGTGTGCACACCTGAGCCACACTTTACATTTAAACATGTCCTCCTTTACAATGTCATTGCACATCAAACAGTATCAGACTTTACTACTGTCATTCTCAATTCTCCTTTTGCAGCTCGCCTTATTCTGTTTGTTGCGCATGTTTTGGTTCGCATGTTCGCATGTTTGCAGGACTTTCTCTCGGATTGATTTTCTTAGTCCTTTTTTCTTTGGTCTGAGAGGACTGTTCAGACATCTTGTTAATCTGCACACGTGAATGGTATGGTATGTTGTGAGGGGGCGGTGCAGGCACACTTTGTTGTGAGGGGGCAGGGCATGCACACTTTGTTGTGAGGGGGCAGTGCAGGCACACTTTGTTGTGATGGGACAGTGCAGGCACACTTTGTTGTGAGGGGACAGTGCAGGCACACTTTGTTGTGAGGGGGCAGTGCAGGCACACTTTGTTGTGAGGGGGCAGTGCAGGCACACTTTGTTGTGAGGAGGCAGTGCAGGCACACTTTGTTGTGAGGGGGCAGTGCAGGCACACTTTGTTGTGATGGGGCAGTGCAGGCACACTTTGTTGTGAGGGGGCAGTGCAGGCACACTTTGTTGTGAGGGGGCAGTGCAGGCACACTTTGTTGTGATGGGGCAGTGCAGGCACACTTTGTTGTGATGGGGCAGTGCAGGCACATTTTGTTGTGATGGGGCAGTGCAGGCACACTTTGTTGTGATGGGGCAGTGCAGGCACACTTTCCAATTTTCCTACGTCCGTATAACTGGGAGATTTCGCAACGATATATTCGTAATTTCCAGCATCATCTCCTACTGGCGTGTACTGGACAAGAATATAGGTCTGATCTGGGAACACGTCTTCCCCATACCTGAAGCGGGTGTCGTGGTGGGTGGTTGAAACAACGATTGATCCTTTGAAGACTTTACTTGTTGACATTATTTCAACTTCTCCTACCATAGCGGTTGGATTTGACATCAAATTGATGCTTTCTGCTGGTGAAGAGAATTGAAACATGGGCCTTTGAGGCATGTCAGCATGTAGTGTATCGCCTTCAAAACCGATATATTCATAAACGTGTTCACACATGAACTTAATGGTCCGAGCTCTCGTCCGCTTGAACCCTTTCATTGGTGTGTAGCACTGAATCGTTAAGAAAGCCGGTGGAATCTCTCACAGCTGCTTGAAGGGCGGTATTCATGCAAATCACTACACCGCGGGATAATGGTGTGGAACTACAGGTCAGTATCGGTGGAAAGAAGATTGAGCGAGCTAACAATGTCGTATGCTCGAGGGAACACTGTGAGTGAGGACAACGGGGAAAATAGCAGGGAGTTGTGTAAGAGGCGCGAGGAGGATGGTGGAAGGAATTACGTGGGACAGAAAGTTCAGGGAAGCGTGTTGGAGGCCTGTGTGGTACAGGCTTGTGCATGTGGGTTGAGAACAAACGCATTGACATGAGGAGAAGCCACAAGTAGCAGAAAACAACTGGTCCTAAGAATATGTAGAGCGAAACCATACAGGACCGTAGGCTGGGGTGCGTTGGGTGCGTCCCCCCCCCCGATGAGACAGAATAGTTCCGCTATAAATCAGACCATTTCCCGTGAAGCGCCAGCAGCCAGCCAGCGTTATTATCGAGATTCTACACAAAACAGTTTTGCCTGATTTAACTTTTTAGTCAGACAGTCGTGTCGATATAATCGAAGTATAACACTAAGTCGAATTACATCGTATAAACTGATAAAAGTTCACTCTTATATTATGAACCAAATGCCCGGATGAGATCGTAATTAGCCATGCGCCCAGAATACGTCCAGAATCTGGGTGCATACATAATTTCCGTCACAATGAAAAGTACTCTCTGCATCCAGACGTTGATGTGTGCGACACACGGTGGCGCCACTACACGGAGCCTAGATAATCGAGGCTAGCTGTTAGTCGCACCTACCCAACAATCGCCAACGTTACGGCCCTGAAATACAAATCAACTAATGTAATACATTTCGGATATGAGCACACACTATACTAGGTACGGTCATTTATTTGTGGAATTTCGCTAATGAGGAACCTAACTTTACCAAAATGTATTTTGACTGTATTTATGAAATCATTGATGTACACATCAAACAAACAAAAAATTGGTGGAGGGTGGGGGGTGGGTGTGTGTGCGTGCGTGCGTGCGTGCGTGCGTGCGTGCGTGCGTGCGTGTGCGTGTGTGTGTCATTGAATCAGTTCTGTGTAACTTGTGTGTTTCTGCGAGACAGGATGAAGGACTCTGCACGCTGGCATCTCTTATGGACGAGTCCGTGTCTGACGGAGGTGATAGGTCAGGTGGTCCACAATGTCAAGGTGCTCAACACTGGCCAGGAGAATTGTAACATGATGATGGTCGCCGCCTTCCACATCCAGTTGTGGAACGTCATGATCAGCAATGATGGAGGCCTAGTCACGCGTGAGGTAGGTCAGTCACTGAAATAGGTATGTCAGGAGAAAAGGGTTCTGATGAGAATCCTGTAACTGTCATGGGCTCCAGTTGTCTAAATGGTGCAACATAGTCACACAACACCATATTTGTAGAAGGATGCTAAAAGTTGGCAAACTTTATATTGAAATGTTTCTCATATGCAGTGTATACACTATTTGTGAAAATGTTGATCACATCCTTGAATTTGTTAACCCTTTATTGGATGAATTATTTTAACTATTCAAAAATAATATAATTTCTCCACCTATGTTATTATGGTGTATTAAACAAACCATATGCCAAAAAAAAATTATGAAATAAATATTTTATATACACTAACTGGGTATGTTGCCTGAGGGCAACACTGTCCAACGAAGCATATTTCTACTGAAAGTCCCCAAATGTAAATTCAAGTTTATTTGTCATGATCCATGGGGTATCTATACTAGAAAATAAATAACCAATGCTCATACCATTTCCACTATATCAACTGTGTTTTATTAGTACTACACATATGAGTTCAACCATTGGTAAATCCTCATCACGCAGTCCCATCGTTTGATGAGTGACACTCTATCTGTCTGTGTGTCTGTCTGTGTCCCTGTTTGTATATCTCCCTCTCTCCTTGCGTCCCTATCACCCTGTTATGCCTGTCGGTCGGTCGGTCGGTCGGTCGGTCGGTCGGTCGGTCGGTGTCTCTCAATGTATGTCTGTCTCACAGTCTCTTCTGTATATCTGTGGGTATGTGTCAGTCTGTATGTCTGTCCTTCTGTTTATTGATGGAAAAGGTGGAAACAGTTGTTGGTTGGTGTGAAGCACAGATACGTGCTGCACTTCATGCACATCACTTTCGGTGTGCCTTTGCACCCTGGCAGCTTGCAGCGGCCTTTCTTCTCGGAAAAGACAGGCCAGTGTCCAGTGTTGTCTGTCCGCACAGCTTTCTCTGGAAGAGGGGCAACTGCTCCACGAGCCTTCTTCGCCTTGATGGCCCTCTCAATGTCTAGAGATGGTCGACCCCTCTTCGTCCCCTTGTCACTTTTCCCCTGGCGGGTCAAGCAGTGTGCAACGCTCATTTTGAATTGCAGCAAGGGCAACTGCTTCTTGCGAGACAAGCCGCTGGCATCCGCATCTCGCCTGTACATCAGCCAGGACTGCACAACAAGCATATCGAAGTAGTGGAAGAGCAAGCGATGGTACCATTTCTTGGACCGGACAGGTATCCGGTACAGAGCCAGTAGTGCATCAAGCAAGTCCACTCCTCCCATATGCTTGTTGTAGCAGCGCACAGCAGTTGGACAGCTGACTTGAAGTTTTCGTCGCAACTTCCTGTCAAACCTCTCAATCTGGGTCGTTGGTTCAACAGCTGCGTAGGTACTCAGGAGTACAACACCACGATTGTCGAACCACTTTGTTGCACGCAGCTCAACACCATCGATCGTGGTCGTCTGCAGACAAGTTGTGCCTCGACCCTGGCGCTTCATCGTCTTGTCTGTAGGCAAGGTACAGCCAGGCAGTCGGTTCGATCGCACCGTTCCCAGGCAGGCAATTCCTTGTTTGCTCAGTGTCGTCTGGAGCCCCACGCTTGTGAACCAGTTGTCACAGTAGATTTTGTGCCACACACCGCGAGGTATCGCAGCCAGCAAACGCAACACAATGTTGCCTGATGCCTTGATGTCAGGTTGTCCAGGGCAGGGCTCAATCTTTCCAGTGTAGATCTCCAAGTTGTGGATGAGGCCATCCACACCAGACAACACAAATATTTTGTAGCCCCATTTCTTTGGCTTCTTTGGGTTGTACGTTCTGATAATAGACTTTCCCTTGAAGGGCACAACCTGCTCGTCAATGGAAAGTTTTTCAGCAGGCACGATGCCTCGGACCTTTTCCCCCACCGCATCAATGAATGGCCGAATCTTGTAGAGACGGTCTTGGCAGTTACCAGGCCGGCTTGCGTTATCATTGACGTGCAGCATCCGCTTTATCGTCTTGAAGCGAGCGATAGGCATCACGTCCGCAACTTTGCCATACCGCATCTCGACACTCCAGTACATGTCTGCTCGTGGCATGCGGACAATGCTCATATAAAACAAGATGCCAATGAACTGATCGAGTTCTGGCACCGTGATGCCAAGAGGTTTATTGGGGGTTGTTTGGATCGCAAAAAGGTTGGACTGAGCTACAAAGTTAGCTTTCATTTCGTCGTCCAGGTGGTCATTGAAGTAAGCAATCGGTTCGCTTACAGGATTACCAGCGAAAGTTTCGCCACGAAACACTGGTTCAGTTGAAGCCACGTCAGATTGCTGCCGTATGCGCCATACCGGTTTCCGGGTTCTGCTGTTGGCAGTAGAGGTTGACGGCACAGGGTCTTCCTCATCACTTGCCTCCTCACTTCCATCTGGCAACATTAGATTTACAATTATAATAATTGCAACTACTAGTACATTGCAAATCAGTTTCATATTCAAACATACATTCATTACTATTTATTAGGCTATTTCGAAAAAGTAAATATTGTAAAAATGGAATAAATCATGACACCTAATAAAGGTAGCGCGCGCTTGTGTTCGTGCGTGCGCGCATGTGTGTGCTATCATAAGTACCTTCGGCTTCACTGCCACTACTCAAAGGATCCGGAACAAAGCCTTCAGAAGAGATGACAGCATCAGGTTCATCATCTTCTGATGACAGATCGCTATCATCAGACCCATCTGGTATTGGCTGTGCAACGTTCTTTGTATGGTAGAACCGTACAGGATCCAGGACCATGATAGCTCTGAAGAAGCATTATATAACAATCACTATGCATTATATAGTACATAATATGATAATAACCATAACTCTTACACTAAATAATTATAAATTAGATCATCTGATCATCTAAACAAATACAGCCTGTGATGAGTTGGCCAAACTACCCTAATATCGCTCACTCACATTATCTGCATAGATGGACATTGTTGCCCTCAGGCAACATCCCTATTATCTTCATTTATTCTTCACAAGGATGATGTATTAATTTCTAGCAAACAGTAATGTATTATGTGATAATAATACTTATAACATGTATTTTATGTGATACATACCTTGAGGTGTTCTTGTCAAAAGTTGACTTTGAATGCGGATGAAAAATTGAACTTCAAAAATCAACGACCTTCTCTGGGAAGCTGGATGGACCAGATGCAGCATCTCTAGAATGATCTAGAACTAGATGCCTATATATCCACCAGATGGCAGCACATATTTTGTATTCACTGCTTTGTATAAAATAGGGGATATAGACCGTGTACACAGCACAAAACTGGTATGTTGCCTCAGGGCAACAACAGCCAATAAAATACCTATTTACCAAGCTAATGGTGCTCTTCCATCTTGTTCTCTGCAGTACATGGGTGAGGGTCAGGTGAAGTATTGTCGAGCCACTCTTTCTGTTGTTCATCCTTTTTTTGTCCAACCTCTTTGTTCTTTTTATTCGACGAACCCAGTAGTTCTCACAAACTTGCAGCTGCTGTTGTTGTTGTTCTGTCAACGCCACTGTCTCCAGACCACACAGGCATGCCGGCGAAGCACGCGCACGAAAGACTTTCCCTTTTAACTTATTGAAAATGTTTCTCTCCAACATGACTCCCTTTACGTTTCTCCAAGCATTCTTCCCCCAAATCTTGCTCTACTTATTTCGGATTCTTCCATCCAGGGTCATCTCTAGCAGCTTGATGATGTGTCTTTGTGATGCTCATCCCTTTCATCCGGGTTTGCATCTATGTATCCGTAATATCAGTTAACTACTCCTTCCCCTCTACATCCAGCGGTAATTCCAGATCGTTGTTATTTCCTTCCTGGTTCAATAGCTCCTTGAAGTAGCTTTCCCAGACGTTCGGCACTTCCTCTTGTTCGGTCCTTTCCCATAGCATAGGGTTTGACGCCTTGTTTGATCATTTTACCTGTAAGATTCTGCTTAGGTATTTGTTGATGAAGGTATCGTTACGTGCACCAGCAAACCGTTTCTACCAGGCCCCACGTTGATAGTCCGGCACTCTCGATAGAAGTTATTGCCCTTTGCAGTTAACCCCACACATAAAAAATCTGACCACTCATTGGAGAACTGCTGAACAACGCAGTCACCTGTCGTTTTGCGTCAATTCTTTGAAGCCCATAACATAACATCATCGGCAATCTTCGCGCGTTTCTCGCGGTTTCCGCGGATCAACGTACTATAGCGTTTCTAATGGCTGGGTGGGTCCCCGCGTTTCTACATACTGGCCGCTTACTCCATTTCCCTCGTTCCTACAAATTCACTCTTTTCTCCATTTCCCGAGTGTTTGCAATCTCGCCGTTTTCTCCTTTTTCCCGCGTTTCTACACGCCTTTTCTCAATTCTCCCGCGTTTCTTCCAATTTGGCGTTTTCTCAATTATCCCGCGTTTCTACAAACTCGCCGTCTCATCCATTCCCGCGTTTGTACGTGTGATGTGATTACGTGAATGCGATGGCGTGAATGTGAAGACGTGAATGTGATCACGTGAATGTGAATGTCATAGATAAACGTAAAAGCATTTGTACATACAAATAATAATATAATATATAAAATAGCTTCGCTTGAATAAACATATCATATACATACGGTGTTTTTGTGGTATTTATATAGTAGTTTTCGATGGATCATGCTTGACCAATACTCTATTAGGA
>SDWI01001104.1:97272-180924 GCA_009193005.1 Lamellibrachia luymesi | reverse complement strand
TTATATATATATATATATATATATATACCATTTTCAATTCTCATTTGTTCATTTGTTGACGTTCTGACACTTCGATGTATAGCATCAGTCATTGTTAGATTTGTTTAACATATTGTTAATGTTTGGTTCACAGTCCCAGAAGTGAACTTTTGCAGGGGGCGTCTGCCAAGCGTCAGTTATGTAAACATCCTGGTAAAGACGGGTGCTGACGTCATGTGTCGATGCAACATTTCATCGGAAATACCTGCGGCCCGAGGCTACGTTAGGACGAAACTCAGCTCATCTTCCGCTCAGTTGTGCGTTCGTTATAACGCTACCGATACCAACTGTTTTAACGCAACACCGTTTACGGATGTACCGGTTGGTATGGCACCTTCTGGTAGCACAGAGATATACCTCAAGACGAACACGTTCCTACCAAAGGGTGTTCTCACAGTATATGGCTTTGGTGAGTCAATTTCCCATCTATCAAAGTTGATTGGGCCAATGACTGTCCACGGAGAAGGTAAATTGGTCATTCATTGGCGCAATGATTTTTTATAGCACTGCCATTTATTGTTACTGGCGACGTTTCTCTGCACGTGCAGTGTGAACAACGAGAGCCAAATGCACATAGAGTAACAATGTGTATATTCACGTATGGTATATCCTATCGTATCAACGCATCCAGGAATATACTAACGATTACTATTACTAATATATACTGCAATTGGACTTTGGACGCCAGTCAACAATGCAACGCTTATCACGAATGTAGTAAACTAAGATAAATAAGAAGAAATGTGAATATAAACCTAGTTCGCTGCTAAGTAGTTCCATTTAACATGTGGTGTCATCAATCGTACGTTGTCATGTTTGCGTTGAAATCTGCCCATTAATGTTTCACCATATCCATCACAACGTTCAATAAAGACGACATTAGATTAAAGTCCGATGAATTTATTTAGAAAATAACCGTAATAATAGAAATGTTTTCTTTATTGCAAAATTTCTTAAACTACAAATTAAATATACGATACCAAATCAAAATAGGTTCCCCTTTTCCATATGATTATCAAATCGTTTACAAACTTTGCTGTGCAGAACGTGCTAAGTTAATTACAACTGAAAGCGAAAGGGTTTCTTTGTTGACCTTAAGTATGTTATCTATCTGGCGTTTGTCTAATACCCAAATAGCCCAGAATGCTAAGACCAACTGGTTAAAATTTAATAATCAATAAAGAAAATGCACTCACCTCATCGTTGGGAGGTTATTTAATGCGTGATTTCCTCAACGTGATAATATGTTACTAAATAGTCCATTAATCACTGCAGGTAGAGAGCAGCAATCTTTTAGCCGACGTTGTGTGTAGCAAAACGGGTGCTCACAATAACACATAGTCTCTAAATCAAACCAAATATATATGCGTCCTTTCGAGTTCGTGCACCAGCGAAAGAATTGTTGTGTGAATAGTTATTAATCGACATATATATGCTTTCTCACGCAGGGAAACATTTTGGGAAGTTTGGCATCGTTTGTTGGAAAAGGAGAAAAAAGCCGACAACTGCAACAACTAAAAGAAAGCCTTCGACGACGTTAACGATACAAACCGAGACTTCGGAGATAAGGGTAAAGCCACAAACTACATCGGCTACAAATAATGTTACGACACCGAGAAATACACCAACCAAAACAACTACAACTACACCAACTACAACGACAAGGGATATGATGACGAATCCAGTAACAGTTACACCATCAACAACTACTAAGGAAACAATTATAACCGCAACGACAACTACCGAGCACACTACCCAACCCAGGAGTGTCATCTTAAACACTGCAAAAACACAAACAATTACAAAGGAAACAACGATGACCAGTGAAGTAACCACTATAGTCGTTACTAATGCAAGTAAAACGGATGACGACACAACAACCACCGAGAGAAGAGTGCAGGAGACAATATCATCTTTCGAGACAGTTCCAATTACGAGAAGGACCCTCGAGTACGTGACTGCGACGGAGAAAACGTCTCATGGATTTCCACAGCGGTTGCAAGGTGCGAATACTCTACTCGGTTCCGCGCCTCCGTACCCACCTGTATGCTTCTCCTTATCACACGAGACTAATCCTACGCTCTTCACACAGGCTACGTCTTAACCAGCTTGCGCATTCGTAATACAGGGCTCTGTATTATCGTTAACTGATTATGAGTATGTTCGCTATCATTTATATATTTCAATATATTTGTTAGTTTAAGCATTGTTTGTAAATTAAACATACATACATGTAGCTACATACCACTATATACATACATGCATACACACATACATACATACATACATACATACATACATACATACATACATACATACATACATACATACATACATACATACATACAACAATCAGCGCATCTCCCCTCCGTTTGAATTGTTGGCGATGTGTAGGCGTAAATATTAATGTGCGTAAATTTAGCAAAACTGAGTTTGGTGTTGTTAGCTTAATATAAATTATTAGTTATGGTATAATTATGTAGCTTACTATAATCCAACTAGAATATGTATGTACGTATGTATGCCTGTACGTATGTATGTAACTACGTATGTATGTATGTATGTATGTATGTATGTATGTATGTATGTATGTATGTATGTATGTATGTATGTATGTATGTATGTATGTATGTATGAACGTATGTTTGCATGTATGTGATGCTACTCCCCCTAGACGCTAGGAAGGAGTTGCGACTCTTTTAGTTTTTTCAAAATTCATCCCACTATTACCTTTTCTAGGAACATTCGAATTACCCTGTGTAGCTGTTACGCACGAATTACCCTGTGTAGCTGTTACGCACAATTGTCCCCAACGCTAAGCGAAAAATTACGTACAATTGTTCATAGCGCCATACGTCTTGTCCACGATTGTTACAAAGTTACGTAAATCGACGCTAGATGCTACTATACCTGACAGTATTGCATCACAATTTCTAGAAATTTACTGGCAGTACAAGGCATAAATGGATATTTTTGCATCCTGAAATGTTGCATATATTGTTATCATGACAGGCACTTACGAAGTACCAAGTTATCTCGTCCAGAGGATGGGTATTTTGTTAGTCTTAATAATGATGTTAAACGAAGTTTGACCATATTATTTAAGAGTCAAATCTAAAATACTTCCCATATTTTACGATTAAAGTGAGAAGCTTTTTTCGGACGAAGCAAATTTGCCATCCAGAGAGAATATATGGGCAGTGTGATTTTTGAAACTGAACAAAATCCTGGTGAAAGGTGTTGTTTCTGTTCACAGACGTCGCACTTACCACAGGACTGGGTCTTCTTGTACTTTGCGTCGTAGCCAGCATCACCGTCGTTATTTTCAGGTGAGGCTATTTGTTTCACTAGTGACCGAGCAAACTGTCAACATACAAGATACCTATATTCGCCCGCCAAACGAAAATATATTTCATACACGTATTCCGCCACTTGCTAATAGGATATGGCCATGCTGTTTGCGTCCAAATTCAACTTATGTAACACATTTTAGCCTTCGTTTACTAAACTCATTGACGGATCCAGACCTTGAAAAGGGGGCGAGGGTGCCCAGTTTACCCCAAAATACACCAGGTGGCAGGACGTCTAATTATCCAAATGTCAACAGGATATACACAAACGTACACTAGTCCCCCTATTTTAAGGCCACCCCTTCTGCTAAGGTGCAATAACTTAGCCTTATTTGTGCATTGCAAACTGGCTTCTGATAACGGGGTGGCCTTTTGTGACAGAGGCCTTACAAGAGGGAACACTATATATTTATTAACTGCAGAATGTTGTGCATAGGAAATATAAACGTTTTATTGCAAAAACACGTTGTCTTGAAAATGTAACTAATGTTAGTTAGAACTTGTGCCATCGTGACAAACACCTCCATCCACACCACTAGGGTAGAGTTGTGCGATTACCCCCATGTATCAGAACGATGAATTCGTTGCGTTTTGGCCTCAGACACCAATTCTGTTATCATGCTTTTGAGCTTTCCTTGCCACTTTGGGGAGAAAATAAAGAAGTTCGCCACTGATTACTGATGAAATCATGGTAGAGACAGAGCTGTGACATTTAAATGTCCATTTCTTTGCAATACACACGCCAGTACCTGACCGAGTGCACTGCTTTTGGGATTATTGGGCTGCATCAAAGCAGCCATGCACGCTATTCGTCTTCCCGGTTTTATTCACATCACCGTCGTATGCTTGGTCGTGCATCTTTTGGAAGTCCAAGTAGTCTGCCATATTTTAAAGGTCCGTCCTCAATTCGATTTTTTCGCTTGTTTCGTGTAGAATCTTTTCGCCAAAAAATCAAACCTATATAGTATCCACTACGACATATATAGTATCCACTAGGACATGCTAGCTCGGTTGTACAAATGTGTCATTTAGTTTTGAAGAAATCATCGGACAAAGTATTACATTATTTATTCGGCAAAAGTGCAAACGTGGTCGGGCTGTAGATATTATGACATAAGACTATTCATACTTTCACAAGTTGCCCGATTTAACGATCAAAGTAAATTCTTTCTATGATTTTAACAAAAGTAAGCACTCTTTTATTGAACCGTCTGTGCATATTATGCATTACAGATTTGAGTATCAACGAACTTGATTTACAATGTACTACAATAAAACCTGCCTTTGCGGACACTTGCCCATAACGTACACCTGCCTATTCTGGACAATTTTCTTGTCCATAACGTACACATGCCTATTCTGGACAATGTTCTTGTCCATAACGTACACCTGACTATTCTGGACAATTTTCTTGTCCATAACGTACACCTGCCTATTCTGGACAATTTTGAAATGACTGACTTGCTATTAGTTTGCATTGTCCGCTAACTGGCCATGAGTATGAATTGAAGAAGGGGTTATCTTTGTGTCATTGGAGGGCGGCGATGAAAAATAGTATTGATTATTTTAATGTCATGTTTATCTTTAAACATAATACAGAGAATATTGCATTCCAGTAAAAAGGTACGCATCCGCTACAATTCGTGTACTATCGTGTCTATAGCTAACTATTGAAGTTATTTCTTAATTATTCGGAGGCGTTCTTGCATTTCAGGAAGAGAAGAAGTGGTGTCTATGAAATCGGTAAACGTGAAGAAATATTGCGCAGCATTATGAATTTGTCATCGTAATGTCGATACAGAAAGTCTTGTGGCATGCGTGAAGTTATTCATATATACTTCTTTATACATATAGCAACAATAATATTATATATACTTATGTGTAAGCTTATTTGCGCACGTGTATGAATTCACAAAATCTCTGTGTAGTTATGTGTGCGTGGGTGCGTTTATGTGTGCGTGGGTGCGTGCGTGCGTGCGTGCGTGAGTGTGTGCGTTGTTACGAGACATGTTGTTTTGAAATTGCACTTGTTTATCAATAAACGTGGCATTTTCCAGACGAGAACCGTTTCAAAAAGGGTTAGTCAACTTAACTTGTATGACTTCAACATTTTTAATAAAATTTTATTTGCAGTAAATTTATAGCTATATGGGTCAGACGAAATAACACAATTGTACACATTTAATAGATATTGTGACCCACACTAATTTTCTTCGGAATCATTATTGAAAACGAATTTATGTGGAAAGGAAACACCGATTATATTATTATATACTAATCCAATTGCACACGTTGCACGGATGAAAAGGAAATATCGTATGATTCCTTGCACTACCTTGCAATACCAGGTGTATTTATATATGTATTGTTAATATAAAATGGTCCGTAATAATTTTGATATAGATACTCCTGGTGTGAAAAGGTATGAAATTTATACTTAATTGAACGATATATAAACTTGTGTTCATATACAAAACAAGCTGTTGATCAGAAGATACAAACTATTGAATGTGCGTTGTGTAGACATACCCGTGATACCTGCCTACGTATCAATGAAATATACGTATGCTGCCAGAAATATGTCGGAATGTGTTCTCAATGTGTTCTCATTGTAACTGAATGTACGCAATGATGTCACAAGTCACGTGGGAGCTTACTGTGTCCCGCAATGCAACACCATGGGATGACGTCATTACGTTGTTGTATAGAACGTATTCATGATTATTTTTCTGGCCATCTATTTTAGAAAAGACTTAAATACATTATACTGGTTGAAGGTCTATAACATCTAATGTAAATTCGTTCGTAATGTTCTGCATTGTAAGCGTATAAATGATTGTTAAAAAACGAATTACTTTATTATTAATAGTGCATGATATAGAGTGGTTTGTCAAGTGATTACTTTTTAAGAAGTGTTATGTTAATGTACACGCACTAGCACCAAAGCACCATTTCGGCTATTATACACATAAGGTTACTCAGATATATAGATTAAAATAATTCATCCAATTGTTTCAGTACGTATTACAAAATGACATTTAGTGCAAAGTTGTGTATGAAAAAATAAACATTGATTATTTTTTTGGCGTCCATTGTTCTGTTATTGATATATGTGTATGTATTAAAATATACGTATTAATATATGCGAATACTAATAATTTCACAAAGTATTTGATACAAATAATTTCAAATGCGAATACTTGGCAAACACCTGAAAGTACTCAAATGCGAATATGTGTGCTCTTCCTCCTTGATCCCTGCTGTACAGGGGTGAGGGTCAGGTAAAATATTATCGAGCCACTCTTTCTATTCTTTCTTTCCATCGTTTTCTATCGGTCGCTCCCTCTCTCCATCTTCCATCCTCCATCTTCTCATGTCCCTCCTCACGCAGTCCTCCCATCTCAGCTGTGGCCTTCCCCTTTTCCTGCGTCCTTGATGTTTTCCACCTTTGCTCTCTTCGCTAGTTTGCTTGCATCCATTCTTACCAAGTGGCCTGCCCATCTCATCCTGCTTCTCACCAATCTTCCTGTTAGGCTGCATTGCATCCCAACCTCTTTCCTCAGGTCTTTCAACCTTCTTCTCTCCACCCTCTTTGTTCTTTTTATTCGACGAACCCAGTTGTTCTCACAAACTTGAAGAAAAATATGTAATTGTTAGAATACGAACAGATTTAGAATATAGGGAATACGAATAATTGGGGGAGTCTTTATTTAGATATGCATTCGAAAAGAAGTATTCATTGTCCACGCACGCACGCACGCACACACGCACACACACACACACACACACACACACACACACACCGGAACATAATCTAAAGAAAAATACGTTAGTTAAGAGGGTTCGGGCGCATCCTAATTTGTCACACCAGTAACTAAACTCAGACTTGACTGTCACTACGAAAAGTTAAAGCTGTCCAGACTCCTGATAGTAGTGATCGAGTGTTAAACTGAAATGACCGGTCATGCCGAGGCGACGCTGCGGCCTCTCAAGTAGTCGTGCTTGGTCTAGGGCGTGTAGCTCGTGTTTGAATAAGCAGGAGATGTCAGTGCTGCGTGTTTTCTCAGCGCATATTTGAAGTTGAACATCTTGAAGTGTAACACATGTTTGCCATTGTGCGTGAACCAACACTTCTCGTCTAATCCCCACTCAAGTAGCAAATCTCCTATGTACTCATCAAATGTACATATCGTGTACTTCTCTTTGATCCGAGCTAGTCGCCTTATTGTCGCAGATTGTGAAAACATTTCATTATCCCACGACTTTTTATCTATGCCGTCCATTTGTTACGAATGTCATGCTTAGTATTTAAATGTTGTTCCGTCGAATGCGTTACTCGGCTATTTTGTTGTCGCATTTAGTCATACATTTGTAAACTTACGCATGGTTGCCAACATTTTAAGAAAACTAATAAGTAGATTTATTTGAAATTCGAATTGGAGGTGTTATAAGCGTCGGATGCGTTTCTGTGTAGGTTCTATGTGAAATCAATAACGCTGTGATATTGGCCATCTTAATAAGAGAGATTTATGTTGAATCTGGCGAGACTTTGGCGCAGCGGACTGTGCGCTGCTAAAATATTCACGAGAGTTGCTCTTTGGGCGTGTGTTGAACTGATAATATGTTATTCGCATGCTAATTGACAAACGCAGACCGTATCCCGTAATACAAGGAAACCATGTTCAAAACGCCCGTAGACGGGACACATTAAAGAGAATGTGTAAGACTTACGGGCAAACCATAAGAGTTAGCATCAATGACTATAACGCGTTCTGTTGAAACAAAAACTGCTTTTAAAGGCACTTAAGTATTGACCCTGTCCGCTCACCTCACCATCGCGATTATCTGCCCGCTGAGACTGAGATGGCGAAGGCACAGAAGCAGGCTTAGCTAGGCCGCCTTTACTCGAAACAAAACGTCGCCAGGGTGACGTACCCAATTAAACCAAAATGACCCACGTGCCACGAATAAATATACGTCATCCTGACGTCGCATCGCCTAGTGCACATAAGCGATTTCAGTAATGAAAATAATAATAATAATAACAGTTATCATTATTATCATGATTATTAATAGTATTACTGTTATTGCAATTGTTTTTATTATTATTATTATTATCATTACTTAAACAACAATTATTCAGATGAAAATATCCAGTCTACTTTAAAGCCATGGTAAAAATATGAATGATACAGTGACAATATTAAGAATGACTGATAAACGCAGCCTCCTCCTAGTATAACCTAAAAACATAGCGGATTACTTTAATTCGGGTCCATCGGAGGCCATATTGTGAGAACGACATATTATCAGCTAGAAACAATACAGTGGCGGGCAACTAAACTGATTCCAGAACTGGGGGACTTAAGGTATTAAACACGTTTTAAAAATGTGGTCTATGACAATAGTGGAGACAGTGAGATTAAGATTAGATCAAACAGAGTACGTTTTTCTTATATATTGAAAATAATGATAGATGTATTTTTTCATAAGAAAATGAGGACACGAAGTAACATTAGTGAAGGAACAGTGTAGATAAAATCCAGAAATTATGCATTTTCACAGAGGTCGATAAATGAATGGAAAAAAATTTTCTACTAACTGTGTAAACTTTATTGCAGCGTGAATATGTATAAAAACAAAACTGACAAATATCTCAGAGGAGCGAGTTAGACACGGATTAAAAAGTGTTGGACTCTCTGTAAGCCAATGGCTGCCTTGTTCACTTGCCATCTGAGGCTCTGTAAAACCGTGTTAAATATTTCGGTGACAAGTAACTGGGGCCTATTTTACGTGTACAGTGTTTTATGTGTGTGTTTTACATATCGAAAATAAGTGTGTAATATTGTTATACAATATAAAAGGTGGTACCCTAAAATATAAGAGTACGACATGTTTTATTCTTGTGGATTCGAATCCGCGACCAAACGTTAGCGTTTACAATTCCGTTTTATTTTATTGTGTGATTTGTGTCGATATTTATCGATGTTTAGTTGGTTAAAACTTGCTTCGTATAAATTGTAAAACATCTTATTTTATGAGTTATTTTCAGAACCAATGCCATCACATCCCGGGTAACACACATACATACATATACATACATATCCTCTCCGGTGTTCAGGCAAATCTGCCTATGTACCAGGCTTTTTAACAAATGCATAATATTTTGCGTTTGAATGCGCATTTGAATGTTGAGCATTTGAATGCGCATTCAAATGCCTCCATTAAATTATAAATGCATTTGCATTTGGAAGCGTACCTTAAACATTTGCATTTGCATTTGAATGCGGCCCACAAACATTCGATTTTTCAAATGCACAATTAACTACACAGACAAATGCATGCGTAATTCTTTGAATAATTATTATTGTTAGATTCACTCTCACAAGTTCACAAAATGTCATTGGAAAAAGTGCTCTCTAGTGAGCAGTATCCTCAGTAGATCATGAAATCATTGTCTGACCTGTGTATCCACATTCACAACGTGCTCTTTGAAAAAGTGCTCTGTATGTCAATGGTCAACTGGTCAATGGCTGAGCTGTTAGTCATACAACATGAAAAGACCAACTGGTCTATAAGTTGATGGCTTCAGAGATTGCCTGTTCAATGAAACAATGCAGACAAATGACTCCCTTTTGTTGTGTAGGCATTGTTTAGGTGGGTTGGGGTGGCAGCTCATTAACGCGAGTAAACATTAGCAATGCCAGCCCTAAATATTTACAGCCAAAGAGAGTGATTAATGGTAGCTGTATTCATCACAGTAACCCCACCAATGGACAATCTGTTGTCTTGGGTTCCCCTTCCATTCTGGCCTACTTAAGTGATTAGGCTTTTATTCCCTGCCAATTGTTCGCAGTAAACTGTCAATTGTCTATTATTCCTCCTCACCATTTTCACCCCCTCTGCAGACCCGGAACTGTGTGACTCAGTGCATGACTCTACAGACAAAATGATGTTCATGTAGTGGACAGGTATGTAGTGGGACTTAGTGGTTACAATAATGTACTACAATAATGTGTTTGCATACATTACATTGTTTTTTTTCCAAATAAAACAAAACGATAATATAAAGCCAAAACATTTTAAATTAATTTAAACACATTTGCAAATGTGTAACCAATACATTTGCATTTGAGTGCTGCCCAGAAACATTTGTATTTGCATTTGAATGCGTTCCTGGAAAAAGGCATTTGCATTTGAATCAAGTGAAACATTTGCATTTGCATTCAAATGCGTTGAAATGCATTTGTTAGCAATCCTGCTAATTAAGCACCGCTCGATCTTGACTTTCCTTAGTTTGGCTTTGTCTCAAGTCTCAAGTGGTTTACTCCAAACAGCCCAAACATGGGCTAACGCAGGAGTTTGTGGTGGACTGTGCGCATGCGCTGTGGGTGGTACATTCGATTAAAAGACTAGTATCATTAATGTTGCTGAAATGGTTTTTATCTGATAGTTTTATTTATTTTATGTATAGGATGTTTAACGAAAATTTTTAATAGGTTGGTTGTGTGTATGGATACTGTCGCTGCCTTGCCACATGCACACATAGACAGTCTCCATACCCACACCATGGATAAGTTTACGCTGAGCACTGTGTTTTAAAGGCAGTTTAGGTGAGGAGGTGTGGTGAAAGGGAGTTCCATGATAGCTTCTTGAAATGATTTTGGGTTTTTTATGTTGGTAATTTTTGGTGGAATCATATTCCATATGCGAATGGCTCGGGGATAAAATGAAAAGACCATTGCATTTATACGATACCTGGGGGCTATGTATTGTCCACGGGTTCGAGAGTGGGTTAGTAGGCCTGGAGGGGGGTGATCTCAATAGTGTTATTTAGAATTTTGTGGAAGGTTGTCGCTTGTTTAATGATACGTCTTTGGAGGAGTGTCCTGACCACTGATCGTTTGTGTTCTAAATGGTGATTAGAATCCCAGTTCAAATATTGGTCAGTGTGGGTTGCTTTCCGATATATCTTGACCTTGGTTGATCCATCATCTTTCAGGCATATACATGTGTCTAGAAAGGCTAACATATTGTCCTGTTCTGGTTCTACTGTGAACTTATGTTCTCGTCCATTGAATTCAGATGGTGTGTGAAATGTTCTACTTCATTCTCTTGTAACACTATGAATGTGTCATCTACATACCTCAACCAGATGTCTGGAGGATGAGGTGCTTCCCTGATGGCTCATTCTTCAAAATGTTCCATGTATAGGTTTGCCACTATTGGAGAAAACGGTGAACCCATAGCTGCTCCCTTCTTCTGTTTGTAGAACACTCCATCATAAATGAAATATGTGGTATTCAGACAGATTTCTAACAGTGTGATGATCTGGTTTACTGATAGTTCACATCTGTCTTTCAGTGTTGTATCCTGGTTTAATTGATCCTTCATCACTGATACCGCCTCTGTCACCGGGAACTCGTGAACAGGGCTGTATATTTCAACTGTATCCCGCAGTCTTCTTCAGCAGACTGAAGTTACGGATGTGTCACATGACCAATGTAATTTGACAGCTTGTGTCACATGACATTGGTCATTGCACATAATTGCAAATTCTCTTATGTCAACGTTATTTTTACAGTAAGGAACTCTAGGTTGTGGGGTTTACTGTTACTGACAACCACATGATATAAATACGATGCTTAACTGTCCTTTACATATAGTAGTAATTAGCATGCTAGTTTCTTTCACTGAGCAAAACACAATTATATTAGCCTGCATGGATGTTTGTGTACATTTGTTTTTGTTTAAATGTATGAATAAAATTGTGTACATGTGTACAGGTAAACAAAACATAGCCCTCTCAGGACAAAACCCTGCCTGTTAAAACTTCTGCCAGACAAAACCTTACCATTTCCTTCAAGAACAGAAAATAAACAGTAGTGTTTATAAATGTAATTGAAAAAGTGCCAGAATACAAGAGTACTGACACTGAACTTCATAGGCAAGTATGACACTGTCAGAATGAAGCCCAACACAAAAACATTCACTGTACAATAATATTAACAATTGTGCAATATCATTAAAAAGGTCATTGCAGTTTACATATAATTATAATGGATGACTTAAACTTTCATCAAGTGATAAAATCTGAGCACTGCTCAGCTATCAGTGAAAATAGTTTTACTTTGTAGCAAAATGTCAAATATATTTACTAATACTAACATTGTGTGTTTATCATCTAGGCAAAACTGCGACTTTATTTCCATGACTTTCTAGTTATTTTATTTCCGTCCACCATATGAGTACAGTTGAGCCTCGTTATAAAGTGGTGATTGGGGTCCATGACTTCTGACCGCGCTGTACAAGACGTGTGTTAGGTATTCCCATATCTGCCACCAGGGAGCTACTAAACAACAGTGATCGCCGCACCAAGGGCAAGTCCAAGAACGCTGTCGAAGCCACCGTGTGCTTGCAGCACTGTCTTATGCACCAATACACAGTTTATGGAGCTTTTTTATAAACAAGTCAACTAGCATCAATATCAACGTGTATTATTTTTAATTGTCATACCCTGTTAAATCTGGAACAGAATAAAATACATGTATGTATACCATTATGGGATGGATCTAGGATGATGATGTACTGGACCAATAGGCCTATGAATCCAAAATAATAACGTGGATCTGTGCAACTGAACATGTATATGGTTTGACACACGTAGTATGTAAGCTGATTAAACATAGAAAATGACAATAGGTAGAAGTAATAATTGTTTCACTTCATCTTTCAACTGATCTCGACCGAAGCATAAATTTATGACACACCACTTAACATCGATTTATCATTTCATACGCGAATGACGAATTCATATTTTCACACACCTGTAGCACCTTGGGATAGACATTTGGCATGTTGGTTTTGCAACGCGAAAACGATTAGATTTACGATGCAATGGAAGCATGCCATTTCACCCCAGTGTTATATTTGTATTACACACTAAATTGCATTTAAGACTGTTTATCTGATTCTTATGCAAAACATATTTGTGAATCTCAATTGCAATTTACAAACTGCCGAAGCGAAGCCTGCGGCAGCGATAGCAATTGACGTTGGCGGCAGCGCAAAACAAACAACACATTCATTCATTGACAGTGTTCGCCTAATGTTTCTTGAGAATTGTCAAAGCAATTCTAAATAGGTTTAAGCAGATCCATTTGGCATCTCCCCCGGCGGCAGAAAATCGGGATCCACGACTGCCCGTCTTATATCCGAATCTACGTAATAACGTGGTAAAATAATAAATGTATGTATATGCCCAAATAAGTATGCTTATTGGGAGTGCGCAAGTAGACAATGTGGTGGCAACTGGAGTCTACAATGCGGATATACAACTGGGGGACCACAGGAAACGTTTACGTCAATAAAAGAACAGAATACATTTAAACAGGATAAGCATTAACCAAGCAAAGTAATTAAAGCATAGTTGTTGAAATTATACAAACTCACCTTGTTTTGGAATAACAAGCGAGATCTAGCTCAAGAATGTTATTCAATAATTGTGTGATATCAGTACAACAACATAAACACAAATGCAAAGTCAAGCAAATGTTATGATATAAACCACACATAGGCAACTCAAACAGGCACATCTCACTATTTCGATGACCAATGAGCGACTGAACGAATCATCCCAACTTGGGCGGGCATTATGCGATTCTGACTTGGGCCCACGTGACCATCAGCCAACTCCGGAATTGGTCCAATCCCGATTTAGACCTGAACATGTACAACAACAAGATGTTATATGCAGACATCTGTCCATAGCAGCAGAGAAACAATAAAAATTAATAAAATTCATTGTAAGTGAACCGACAACATTAATTATAAAATTGTTCATTACTTCAGGTTACACATTGAAGAGGATTGTTCAATCAGAGCATAATGGAGACCGGAAATAGGTCAAGTAAGTGAATATTTATTTTCTTTCTGTTATTTAATCATGGCAGATGTGCAAGGAGTCTCAAAGCAAATTACGATTGTATCACAAACTACTTGAAAATACTCGAGTTTGATTTTGACATCCTAGCAGTGAGTGAAAGTTGGCTAGATATAAATGAACATTCAAAGTAAGTTTCTATTAAACGACACCATTCCCAAATATGGTACAAGGGACGAAAATAGCATTATCATAAAGCTCTGCAAAACTAAGAGAAGGTCTTTTAACATTATCATTAAAAGACCACAAACACTGGAATAATTTGCCAACCGATTTGAAAAAATTTGTCAACGCAAGAACCTTCAAAGCTAAATACAAGAGAATTTTGCTAAACAGGTACAATGAGCATAAGTAAAGTATGCTCAGTTCCGGTACTAACGATTCTATCTGTGTCATCCTTTTTCATTATTATAATTACTATATATACCCACACATATATGTGTGTGTGTGTATATATATATATATATATTGTATAAATTAAGTTATGATGTTATCAATATTGTGTTTTTGTGGGGGTAGAAACACTTTATAAGTCAAAAGACTTCTTGTTTCCCTATTTCACTTTTGTTCGTATTCAGTTGAAATGTGTAATATTTTACGTATTATGTACAACTGTGAAATAAACTCATTCATTGAAGACTTAACAGTAATATTACATTTGTATATGCAATATATATGTATACATATATACTGTCATTAAATTTAGTGATAAATTTGTAATTTTTTTTGTGGTTGGCACAAGATTAATGTAGAGTTCACTAAATTTGTTGGACACAGTGGTAGTATGGTTGTGTGGTAGTGCATCAGACTTCCAGTTGAGGGGACTGGGGTTCGAAACCACCTCCTGCCATTTTGAAACTTAGGCAATTTTGGTCATCCCACTTTATGTGTGTGTTTTGGAAGAGAGACTAAAAGCCGTTGGTCCCTTCTACCTGGTGTCTATGCCAAGGGAAGTTAAATATTCCTGGCAGGGAAATGGAAAGCACTTTTGTGGACTCACTACCTCTAGAACACAACACTCTGAAATAAACCTATGTAAAACATTGTGTATTCATTTGATCTTTTGTGTTTGCAGAATTGCGTGGTACACTTCTGCAGTCGGACCTGTTCACTGCAAAAGCAAAGATGTTGACAACAAATCACATCTTGTCGACATTGTCATCTCGCCCTCAGGCAGGTGGCGTTGCTGTAGATCTACGACCTTCACTGAAATTGCAGACAACCCAAGGTCATATGACTGACATTGGCACTTTGCCAAATCATAGCAACTTAATCAACCGGCAATTGCAGAAGCCAATGAGTACTGGGTTGTTGACCAACAAACAGCTGATGGTCAATACATCTTTAATGGTTGACGACAGTTTGACCAACAAACTGTTGACTACACGAAAGTTGAGGAATCTGGAAACGCCGCTGTGTTCCACAGTTGGAGAATGTGGATACCAGCATCTCCCCCAGATCCCTGTCACACGTAGCACTCATCTCCCCCAGATCCCTGTCACACGTAGCACTCATCTTGAAAGGCACAAGTCACTTCTGAATACTTGCCTCACCACCAGTATGAAGAAATCTCATACAGTGAAAGAGAGACCAACGTTGAGTATAAGTCAGAAGAATAAAGAAAACACAACTATTCAGCAAAAGCAATCAAAGACCAGACCTGAAATTGAGATGCCTGAAAGTGATTTTCAAATGCCCCAGTATGAGATGCTGATGAGTGAGTTTGAAGAGTTGGAGGAAGCTGCAGATGAGTTTGTGCCACAAGACGAGAGTCTGGCGAGACATGTAGTTGATGATCCACAACAGATGAAGGTACGTTCTTCATGCTCACTAGGGGGCGTATGCATGGATCGGAATTAACGCTTTTAAACAACACCTAACGCCTAGGCTATAGCATAAGCCAGCTAGTCTGTATGTATCTTTATGCTCAAAACCACCAGGACTAACTCCTTAGTCTCTGGCATAAGTAGTGCAAATGTAAGGTTTGGGCAGTGATTGTTTGGCGTAGATGACTCTGAGAACATTTGAGGAAAAATAGGAAATTCAGCGATCGAATGAATCCTTTGGTAATTGTTTATGACATTGAGCTGTATTCAAAGTTCAGATTTAATTGGGTTGATATACTGTCGATCACTGACAGTTATTATGTCCATGATGTCATCAGTGTATGACAACGGTTTGTTTGGTTTTTGTCTGTTTTAGTCCCACACACTATTTAGAATCGTAAATTTTTAATATTTCTGTTTATTTTTAACTTTGTCCTTGTCATCCGTCTCATGCTCACCATCACTTACCATCTCCAACTCACCATCTCCTGCTCACCATCTCCATCTCAACATCTCCTGCTCACCATCACGTGCTGACCCTACTCACAATGACCTACTCACCATCACAAGCTCACCATCTCCTGCTCACCACCATGGCATCACCTACTCCCCATCATCTACTCACCATCACTTACCATCTCTGCTCACCATCTCCTTCTCACCATACTCCAGTTTGGAATTAAAGTTACACTACAACTAAAAAATCAACTTCCTCCATTCTGTACGGTTCTTGCACTGTTCAATTGTTAATACATTTTGAGACTTGTATTGTTTTCCTCCAGGTGGCTGCTAGTGTTGTTGTGTCATCATAACTTGGACCTTCCTCTCTGTCTCTTTCCCGTTACTTAAGTATTCACAACAAAATGACAAATTTGAACATTGGTATATCTATAGGTGCTCCTCATAAACGCTGTCAGTGCATCATTGATCCGTGCACCGGACTTCAAGAACAAAGACGACATGGTGCGCCAGCAACTGCTCCACCTAGCAGACAAAGTCACAACCTTCGACAGTGAATTTGTTCTAAAGGTAGTACGCATTTGTCACTATAATAATTATGAGAAAAAAAACAAGAAACTGGAGTTCTGGACATAACCATTCTTTTTATGTACACTTAATAATGTATCAAAACAACTGCCTTTTTATCACTCGTATACTCGTATGTGCAATAGGCTACACACATACCATGTTACTTACTTATCCTCTTTGCACCCTACTGGTGCATTAGGCCACGCACACATGCCATGGTAATTACTTATCCTCTTTGAACTGTAATGGTGCATTAAGCCAAATACATGCCATGTTACTTACTTATCCTCTTTGAACCATATTGGTCCATTACCATTACTGTACTGGTGCATTAGGCCACACACATACCATGTAATTGTATAATTACATGTAATTGAAATGGTATAATTTTAATTGATTTGAGAATTTTATTAATTTGAAAAAAAAATCATACAGTCATCATTTCATTCCCAGGTGGCACTATACACCAGGTGCGAACTGAACATTCGCACAACAGCCAACTTCCTGCTCGCATATGCAGCCAATCGTAGCGTGTGCAGGTGTTATCTGCAGAGGTATTTCAAGAGTTCTGTACGTCTGCCTTCAGACTGGATAGACGTTGCAGGACAATACATGGCAAGTGTTCAGTTATCTTTTACTTCTCTCTAGCAGATTTTAAAGCAACCTGACTGGAAACTGTAGCAGTGTTTCACATTTAAAAAACCAGGCTTGCAAGCGATTTATCACCAAATTCATTTGACCATATCACACTCTATCTCATCTAACATCCATTTCACAAATTATGATTACATCTTATGGTACAATATAATGTACTACAATTGGTTGTTCCACCTTAATTTTTTTCAATTTGTTTCATTTCAGACTCACTTCATACTAAAATTAACAAATATAATATCAACTATTATGTGTTAGCTTGTTTGTACAAAGGTGTTATTTAGTTTTGGTTAAATCATTTGACAATCAAAATTCGACAAAAAATTGCAAAAGTGGTCCAGCTGTATAGAATATAGCATAATGCTATTTGCACATTCATAAGTTACCAGATGTAAAGACCAAAGTCAATTCATTTGGTGATTTTAACAAAAGTATGCACTCTTAAACTATTTACACACCACACATTTGAACATCAACTAATCTGATTCGCACTGGGCTAAATCAGTTGAGGAGGAACTTTAAGTTTACAGTTGTAATCAGAGATCATCATTACCTATTTGGATCTGTCTCAGACGTTCCGTGACAAGTCTATGACCTCCGGTGCTCTGCCTGCCGCTCTACGCCGAGCCATGGTGGCCAAGTTTGTTGACTTTGACAAGTATCAACTTGGTAGGTGATAAAGATTTACCAAATTCACAGACTGATAAAAAAAAATTATGTAGGTCTAGAAGAAAACATAAGCAATTTTACGATGTTGTACATTCTTATATGATAAATTGGGACTACTAAATAACTTGTTTGTTTTCTATACAAATGTAGGAAAAGGTTTATAAAAAAAATTTTCATTAAGAATATGGGTGGTTCCTATGATAGCGACCATTTTTGATCTTAGTAGGAGTCTCCTGTTATACTATTTGAAGTTTGTTTATTGATTGTTTTTGTTTTTTAATATTTGTATGATGAAATCTTACAAAATGTAAGTTCATTTGGCAGTGTACAAAGGTGTATTGGTTAAAGTTGTGGAGTGTAATTTTGTGTTACATTAACCTGATTTAAACCTGGTTTAAATCAGGTTAAAAACTTCAACATCTGCAAAATATGAGAGGTGCATTAGCATAGCGCTTAGAGCGTCGGACTCTCAATTGAGAGAACCCAGGGTCGAACCATCTTGTTGCCGTTTCGAAGCTTTGGCAGTTTTGTTCATTCCACGTTGCCACAGTTCATTCAGCTGCATCAATTAGTACATTTATACAGCTGAGTGCATTGTGGCAACATGGGATGAATGAAATTGCTGAAGTTTCGAAACGGCAGCAATAGGATTAGAACCTGGTTCTCTTGACTGAGAGTCCGGTATTCTAACTGCTACTCTACCGCACCCCGTGTTTATGATATCATAGTTAATGGTTCTGGTTTATTTTGCTTTTGAGCTCAGGTCACTAAGAATTTAGTCCCTATGGAAGTGTTATTATTAGTATTGTTTATGCTACTAAACCTGTCCATTTCAGCGAAGTATAACAAGGAGAGCAGCAGAAAGAAAGAAACAAAACAAAGGAAGAAACGGATCATCCAGGAATCTGACTCAGACTCCTCGGATTATGGCTCGGATTCAGACGATTCTCTAGAGACTGCGCATCTGAAAAGCCTCCATCGCAAACAGAAAGTTAGTAGATATAGTAATCATTTTGATATTTACAGTGTTTGAATATTAATGTTATTCTTCATATAATCATACTAAAGACCAAAGGCTGATCTGTTTTCTTCATAAAATCATGTTTTATGGAATAAATTATATCATGCAAATCTGGTTTAATGGACCGCAGTTTTTAATATAATTTTACAATTATCTGTGTATGAATATAGCTTTCAACAATTTTAACTACTTGTGGACAATGTTTATCAAAGTCAGGCGTTCACAGAATCACGCAATGAGCACGTCATTAACAAACATTAGTTCTCTTTCTCATCACCAGGTGTCTGCGTCAAGTGAACAGAGCGAACCAGAAGATGTCAGTCCCACGACCTTCACCTTGAAGATGCTCATCCGCAAACTGCACATCACCGAGCCAGTGGAACATGTCATGTGTCTCATTGGAAAGAAGTTAGTCATATTTTCCTTGTTGCTTTCAATGTACAGTGGATTTTGCTTAACACATTCACGAATAGCAGAATCAACAGATTAGGAGAAACAAAATGGCTGGGATGAAATCATTCCCTATTCCCGATGTGTTAAAATGCAATGAAGACAAGACCTTGCGAGATTTACATAACTAAGTTGCGACTTTCATCTGTCTAAGAAATTTTTCATTTGAGACTACTATCTTACAAAGTGTTGTAGCTACAATTCAGTATAGACAAAATAAAACTCAGTTGTTTGGCATACATTTACTTTTACACATAATTTGGAGTCCATTTTGCTTCTGGAAATTCACTTAATAATAAACACTCCACTATATCTAAAAATGTATCTGTTTGATGTACCCCACAAATTNGAAATCATTCCCTATTCCCGATGTGTTAAAATGCAATGAAGACAAGACCTTGCGAGATTTACATAACTAAGTTGCGACTTTCATCTGTCTAAGAAATTTTTCATTTGAGACTACTATCTTACAAAGTGTTGTAGCTACAATTCAGTATAGACAAAATAAAACTCAGTTGTTTGGCATACATTTACTTTCCACATAATTTGGAGTCCATTTTGCTTCTGGAAATTCACTTAATAATAAACACTCCACTATATCTAAAAATGTATCTGTTTGATGTACCACACAAATTTACCAAAAAAAATACTTAAATATAATTTACCACATCATCAACTATACTCCAGACATTTTAAAAGATAAGTTGACCACACACAGCTTACAGGAATATATACATTATGCTAAAAATTATATTATAAAAAGCTATCTATGCGTATGCACTGTTATTAACTGCTACACTTGCATGCATGGTCTAGAACAAATAATTAATCCAGCTATACATGTTAACATTAATTTATACAAGTGGAAATATACAATAAATTCATTGAAAACTTACCAGGGTGGCTCCTACGAGAGTGACTTCTTTAGTCTTAATAGGAGTCTCCCAAATCCAATGTGTACTGTATATGTGCTTACATACAAAATTTACACACAATTAAATTTTTTTTTTATGTATTAATTATTGTTACTGTACTATTCTGTCTGTCTGTACTAGTTAATTTGTCATAAAGTTTTAGGAAACAATGTGTGTTATGTGTAAACGTTGCACTAACCATAGCATTTATAATTAGTCGTCAGTGTTCTCCATTATGGGATTTGGTACACAGTACATGGCGCAAAATAGTGTCAATGCTTCGTGTTTTTGGCCTCCATCTCTGTTTTCACCTTGCTGAAAAGTGTTTTTTTTTCTGTGTGTCTGAATATCCAGGAAAAAAATGTTAACAAATATAAAAGCATATAAAGTAGGCTGAAATGGTCAACGAAGAGGGCAGATGTGCTAAGAGTGAAGGGTAGAAGGAGAAGAGAAAGACTATGACTGAGATGGCAGGACTGCATGAAGAGAGATTTGGTGGGGATGGAGAGTGAGATATGGGGAAAGTTAAGACTGGTTCCGGCCTCACCCCTGACTTCAGGGACAAACAGGAGCACAACAAGATAGTAATAACTTGACATGTTCCCAACTTTGTAGATATCCAAGCAGCTTTGAGGAGTTTTCCCGGTCCCGTTTGCCTGGTATGTTTGACGAACAGCTAGCTGGGAAAAGGATGAAACTTCCCACTCCTGAGACGTGGGAGACACAGGTTTCCCTGAAGGGGAACAAGGCCTCCACATGGGAAACCCTAATAGGTGAGATCCTATTACAATGTTTTTACATGGTCTCACTGACTACCTGGCGTCCTGTGACTGTCCTTGACAAATATTATAATTAGTTACATTAATGTTACCTGTAATTCTAAAGGTTACAGGTGTAATCATAATTGTGCCTTGTAATCATATGATCCATGTAATTGATTACAACAGTGATATATATATATATATATATATATATATATATATATATAGATAGATAGATAGATAGATAGATAGATAGATAGATAGATAGATAGATAGATAGATAGATAGATAGATAGATAGCTTAGACACCTATTATGATTACATTGTAGTAAGCACACAAAGTACAATGAGATTGTAAAAGGTAAAATTATAATTCTAATTGTATCTGTAGTCATCTAACAATGTAATTGCAGTGTGGCTGAATGCTTCCCAGAGAAGTAAGAATGAACAGGTCTGCCAGGTGATCGGTCATAAAGACTGGACAACATGCTTTGGATTCACACTTTGGACTCCAAGTGTTTTGGCTGGATCAATGAAGCATTTGGATTAGTGAAACATTATATCATCATCCATGCTATAACTATTAGTGAAACATCCTATCATCATCCATGCTATAACTATTAGTGAAACATCCTATCACCATCCATGCTATAACTGTTAGTGAAACATCCTATCATCATCCATGCTATAACTATTAGTGAAACATCCTATCATCATCCATGCTATAACTGTTAGTGAAACATCCTATCATCATCCATGCTATAACTATTAGTGAAACATCCTATCATCATCCATGCTATAACTATTAGTGAAACATCCTATCATCATCCATGCTATAACTTTCGGTAATAAACGAGTAATGTACCATTGTTATTATTTTATCAGTGTCCACTAAATACCAGGAACAAAGAATATAGAAACTCTTAATTGTCTGATTTAATCCATCTGATGTTTGAAGAGACAAAATATCTAAAGCAAACCGTTTAAGTGAATCATGTTGTCCTGCCTGTTGGCTCTCCAAAACAGTGTGCGGAAATGGAAACACATTAATGAGGCAATTTACAATATACTGAGATTGTTCCCACATGAAAACATTAAGATTACTGACAAACCTGTCCCTTTCCATGTTTACAGACAACCGTAAGTTACCTTTCATGGCCATGCTGAGGAACTTGAGAAACATGATCAAGGCTGGGGTGAGCGAGAAGCACCACAGATGGGTGCTGCGGAAACTAACAGACGAGGTAAACCTCTGGTCTCCTGCTCGGTCCTCAGATTACCTCTCTCTGCACTATGACACACAGTGCTTTATTAACCATGGCACAAGTGGTACTTAGTACATGGTATAAATGGAACAAGTGTTACTTGGTACATGATACAAATGGAACATGGTACAACTGTTACTTGGTACATGATACAAATGGAACATGGTACAAGTGGTACTTGGTACTTGCCCTGTGAAATTTAGTAACTTTTGACACTTTCCATCAGTGTATTAGACCTACATTAATACATGCCATCCTGCCGTCTCATTATTGGCCTAAACACTTCTAAGCGACAAACATTTCTGCTTTTGTACATCATTGTGAAGAAATAGTGAACAGCACACGTGTGACACAAACATCACATTATGTTTGTGTCACATGTGTGTTGTCCGTGTTCTAAGGGGCTGTGTTGCTTTGTTGTAGGGGGCCGTGATTAACAGCCGTCAGTTCCCGTTCCGCTTCTTCTCTGCATACACCGTACTAGAGGATATGGAGAAAGTCTATGAGAAGAACCGTGAGTGAATATATTGTAGACTTGATATAATACAACATTACATGAAGTTACATATTTGTTATTCTGTGGTTGTTGGTGTTAGTGGTGTTAGTGGTGTTGGTGTGGTGTTTTTTGTTGTTGTTTGTTGTGGTATTGGTGCCATGTACTGCTGCTGTTAGTAATCATTTAATAGATCAATGAAATGAAATGAAATTTATTAGACCAATAATTACAAGTACATATTATAATTTAGTATATACAATAGGTCAGGAGATTCCCGTTAAGGCATTTAAATGCCGCTACCACGAGAGCCACCTTAAATAATAATTGCAGTAAAATAATAGTAATAAACATTTGACAACGATGATGTTGTTTTTGGTGTTGTTTGTGTTGATGATAATGACACTAATTGTTATTGCAGCTAATGTCTTTCTTGTTTGGTAATGATTATGTTGGGGTAAATGCTGTTGGCATTGATCATATCATTGTTGTTGCTGCTGATGTCTTTGTTGTTGTTGATATTAACAGTGTCATTCCTTGTGAAGTTGATGTCATTGTCATTGACAATTATGTAGATTGTTGTCGCTGATGATGTCACCGTCGTTGGCATTTGTTTTATACCGCATCATCACAATTGCTGCATCAAATAACAATAATTGTCAGAATTTTATAGTTCACTTCCAAATAATCATCTGTAGTACAATCCATTGGGTTGATATTTAGAACATTTAGAAATAGACTTCTGTCAAATGAGTATGAGAATGGTGTATACTTATAAATCTATGATTTACTGTTTTTTTTTTGCAGAGAGTTCTATCATCAACTCAGCCATCGCCCAGCAGGCTGAACTGAGCCAGTTCAGCAGTCAAGATCGAGGAAGAAGAGGTCGAGGTGGAAGAGGTCAAGGCCGAGGCGGCAGGGGCAGAGGTGGAAGACAGCGGCCATCAGACCCCAATCAACCCCTGCCGTATGTTTGATATTTATAATGGTGGTATTCTATTACAACTTTTTGAGATCATTTACAGTGCCAACCATTACTCTGCCATGATTAGGTTTGTGAGAGCACTGTCTTACTATAATCGAGCATGTGTTTATATGTATATTTGTATGTATATTTGTATGTATATTTGTATGTATATTTGTATGTTATACTATTCCTCCTAGACTCTTTGCATCTCGGGCGTCAAACTTTCAGGGGCTCATCTACGACCCCACGAAAGTATGTTTTTTTCGAAATTCTCCCCTCTGTTACCCTTTCTACGAAAAATGTAATTACCCTTAGTAATAACCCTGTAGTTATTGTGTACAGTTGTCCGCAATGCAACAGTTATACAATACAAGGGCGAGGTGTCGCTAGACGTTACTATAACTGGCACTATTACATCGATATTTCGAGAGATGTTGACTGGCAGCACCAAATACCAAGGCATAGATATTGGAGGATGGGCAGTTTTTTTAGTCTAATAAAAAATTTAATATGATGGTGTTTATTGTTGCTATGATATGTTGTCTTCTACATGAGGTAAACTGCTCAGAGAAAATGTCAGAGCATACTGAACAACACAGACACTAAAATGTTTTTAGTGTCTGTTGTTCAGTATGCACCTAGGAATGGGCTGATCCCAGATATATGGCGTTTTTTTATTTTAGTAACAATAATAAAAATTTATGTTATATAATAAATGATTTTCTGACATGGTACTTGGACATTTTCGATGACAATGTCTGTCCCTATGCAGTGACGTAACACTGACCTCTGTATGTGTCTCAGAGAACTAGAGTATGACCCAAGAATCTTGGTGCGATATCGTAAAGCCCTTGACACCGCAGTGATGATCGCAACAGCGAACAACGTCGAGCCGATCCGTGGGACGACCGTCGTGTACTGTGATGTCAGCAGCTCCGCAAACATCCCTTGTATGTCAGCTAGAGGCCTGGGGAACCCACGAACTGTAAGTCAGTGGTTTTAAGACACAACTAGGTAACTCTGCATGTTATAACTTAGTAAATGCTAGTCAAGTAAACACCATTTAATTTTGGTTGAAATTGTTATTTTTTAACTTGAAAAACTATAAATATATATATAAAAAAATGTTGGGTTATAATCAGTCAATATCGGTAACATTCTGATCGAGTGCCACTGTCTATCACGATACGAAATGTACCCACATTAAACTAAATCCACTGGTTCCACCAGAAATCTGCTGAGTGATTTTCCCATCAATTTGAAACAATTCCATATAAATTTGGGACACGAACGTATTTCTCAAAAAATCAGAAAATTTTTTACTGAGTACGTGTAATCCGGCACGTCTGATGATTGCTATGTTTTGCCGCTAGGTGGCAGAGATTACAGTGTTGCTGGCACTGATGTTCAAGTACGCGAGTGAACATAGTCAGGTGATCGTTTACGGTGACTCTGGCTACCAGCAGGTGGAGCTGGAGGTGGGGACGATTCTGAACAACATGACGCATATAATGGCCATGCAGAAGGTGAGTTTACTGCTGGGATGAGACAGTGTTGACTTTTTTAGTGCATCATATTTTATTCAAGCTATCATTATCGCTCACTGTAGTCAATCATCAAGGGAGTGATTTATCACCCGTGTTAATTCTGACATTTCGTGTGGGTCCCTCTGAACGTTAAATATACATTTGCTTGTTCAAAAGAAAATCACATCCTGTAAATTAGCGTTGGCCTGCTAGAATTTTTTTTTTCAAAATGGAACAAACCTCTGCCACCTCCATGTGGAACAAATGTCAGCCACCTCCATGTGGAGCAAGCCTCTGCAACCTCCAAGTGGAACAAACCTCTGCCACCTCCATGTGGAACAAACCTTTTCCACCTCCATGTGGAGCAAACCTCAGCCACCTCCGTGTGGAACAAACTTTGTCACCTCCGTATGGAACAAATTACCTGCTTATTGTGTAAATGCTAGCAGTGTGAATATGTTTAAAAACAAAATTGACAAATATCTCAAAAGAGCGGGCTACACAGATGAAAAATGTTTGGACTCTCGATAAGCCAATGGCTTCTTTGCCCACTTGCCATCTAGGCCTTTGCCTTGGATGGCAATCTTGTTAAATGTCTGACCACGTCTGACCCTTATTCTTGTCCAATCATTTGAGTTCTTTGTTGCAGATTCTCAACAAATCATCGAGGACTGGAGATGCACGTCTCCCAGAGCGCCACCTGATGGAGTTCCTCACAAGTAGAACTCAGGTATGGCTACAAATGTACCACCCTATAATTGATGTTTCTTAAATGCATAAAAGGTCCCTCATCAAATGAGAGTATGCGACCACGGTTGCATACATGATTTTATGCTGGCAGCGGCACGGGCAGGGCACGTGAGGGTCAATAGGTTATTATGCTAATCTAAGCGTAGGCAAAGATACCAGGATGACTGAATAAGCGCTCCCGTGACACCGCTAAACCAATCAGAGCGCGGCAGTCATTCGAATGACGCAGTTTGAAAGTAAGCAGCTTCACTCCGAATGTTTGATACATGCGGAGCAGACCTGCTTTCTCGGTGTTACAAGTTTTCGATTTGTTTGTGATCGTTTCGTTACGTTGTTGATCTGATTGTTGGTCGTTCGAATTTTTGACGAATTCTCTACACTTGCTACGAAGTTTCTGCCGCCGAAGTACCAGTTGAGTATCGCCTTTGTTATCCGCCATTTTGTCTTGCCTCGTTTGTGCTGTGTTTAATTTCCTCAAACTGCCTTGATGTCGTCCGTTAAAGTTTTAGTTTTGGGTCATAGTCATGTTTATTGGCTGGGTGCGTTTGCTGGGTCGGCATCCCCCTCGGGCTTGTTTGCTGATTTTTCTGTCCGGGGTCACGCTTGCGATGTCCGTTATCTGGGCCTCCGGGGTGCTACAGCGTCGTCGCTCCGGGCACCGGCGGTTCGGTCTCAGATAGCCTCCTTTGGCGCGGACGTTGTGGTGTTGCATGTCGGGGGCAATGATTTGGATGGTAAATCCGCCCCCGATCCCTGCGTGGTGGCAGGCGACTTGCAACGTCTTGCGTCCGAACTGTTGGCTATGGGTGTGAGCCGGGTCGCGGTGTGCCAGGTGGTCCGTCGGCAGCGGTGGCGAAATTTTAGTTTTGAGGAGGGTGCCGCTCGGGTGATCGCACTTAATGCAGAACTAGAGTCCTTGTGTAAAGGGGTGTACGGCATGTTTTTCTGGAGACATAAGCGTCTTTGGAACAGTATCCGGGCTGTTTTTAAGTTATCAGCAAAGCACTGAGGGACATGCCATTAAATTAATGAATATATTGATTAATTTATTTCACCAACTAAGCCTGCAAGTACAATAATATTTCTACACGGAAATATGTTGCCAAATCAAAAGTTAATTATTTTATGAAAATCAGTAACATTTCAGAGATGACCCAGTTATAACAGCTCCTAGCCAATCAGATCACAATACCCAAGTAGCTACAGTCTTTTCATCACATTCCATTTCTTGGTACAAGTTGACTCTATATTCCCGTAACAGTATTCCTATTATTGGTATTAAAGTAAAGATTGGACAGTCAACATTTCCTGAATTGTTCTAAAATATCGATGTGATAATTAGGCTATTGGTGGGATTTCAAAGTATCTATTTTCTAGATGTCGACATGAATTATGTTAACCTGCTGATGTTGTTGAAATAGCAAAATGCTTTTTGTGGGTAACTGCGGTTTGCCTTGATCCTTGGAGATGCTTTCTCAAAAGTGTCACGTTGTTTGTTTATTGCAGTAAATAAATAACAAGATATAAACATACTTGTTGTAGATTGACAATCTGATTGTGCTGTCGATGGGCCTGGTGGCAGATGATGTAACTATGCTTACAAAGTTCAACAGCAAGTTTCGGCAACTTGTCAACAGCGATCTGCTGTTTGTGAACGTCAACATCGGTGGGAGCCTTGCGGTGTAAGTATACAGGAACACTTGAAGCGCTCATCTGTAAAACGCCAAAAACACAAAGTGAAATAAGAGTGTTATACGTATTATACACCACGTTATTAAGTGATGAAATAACCTATTGCTACTGGTCACAGCTTTTTAATAATGGTGTCTTATCATAATATTAATGTTATATTAATTCTTGAAGGTCGCCATCAGATGTAGAACGCAGACATGAAAATGACGTTGACATATCTGGCTTCAGTGATCAGATTCTCAGGTCAGTCAACCCATTTAAACCCACTTTCCCATTAAAGTGCAATTTAGCCCATCAAGAGTCAGGTTTGGTCATGTTGAAATATGTAGTGTGTGAATAGTTTAAGTGATATGCACAGTAGGATTAATATAATAATGCACACTTTTGTTAAATCATCGAAAAAATTTACTGTGATTGTTATATCGAGCAGTTTGCAAAAGTATTAAAAGGCCTTGTGTTATAGAATTTAGAGGCGGGCTACATGTAGCCAGTTTAGTTTTAATAAGTATATAGATTTCACCTAGATATTGTAGTGTCTTACTGATATCGCATACACAGTACACACATATTATTTTGTAAAATAAATGCAATAAAAACCACAAATCTAAATTGTATATATATTCTGACTGGGTTTCCATTTACGAATTCTGATTTTAGAAGGAATCTGATTTGGGATGTAACAGAAGGGACCTTTTAGTATTTCATCCGAAAGACACTAGCAAAGTGGGTGAACGAAATTACACAAGTTTCGAAACAGCAGTGGGTGCAGCCGAGCCCCGGTCCTCTTGACCGACAGTCCGATGCTCTGTCCGCTGAGCTACACTAACCTGATAAAATTTTGGGAAAACCAATGCAGCAGTAAAGATTGACAATAATAATTTTGCAATAATTTATTTATCAGTAATTAATTTGTTTTGCACGAACAGATTTGTGGCCGAGCGAGGAAACAACGGTCAGCTGATGCACGTAGAGAACATTGATGTCGCCTACAGTCTGAAACCACTGCCAGAGCAACCGGGGAAGACCATTCAACAGCAAGAAACAAAACATCATCCCGAGAGACCTTTGACCATTACTTCTTGCGCTCCAAGGTAAATTCTCAAATACATTTATGGTGGATCTGTGAAAGATTATTGTGATTATGGATTGCTCACAGGTTATCTAGGAGTAAGTCTTGTGTGACATACATGTACTGTATTCGACCTATTAAGCATACATGCCCTAATTAGCGCACACCCCCGTTTTATCAACAGGATCCATAATTGTAATTTGACTAGTGTGAAACAACTTAAGAGTGTCGCCATCTGGTGTTAAACAGTTGGCACCACTTTTCAGTTGTTCTACACTAGTCACCAAATGACACGACTATTGTTAAACAGTTACTTAATTGTCTAGAGAAACACATTTTGGTGTACGCTTATAAGAACAGATTCCTTGAAATTTTTTAAGGACCAATTTTTTTTTCAAACGTACTGTACGCTTATTAGGTCAAATACAGTATATTATTCCTGCTGAAATTGTGTGAGATTGTCAATGGAAGTACAGCATGTAATCCACACGAATATTTTGCCGTGCACTGAAACAATCAAGTGTCTAGGCCAACACATGTTCAGTCGTGTTCAAACGTCACATCAGCTGATTTTTGCATTCTAAGGCTAGCGTTGTGATTTCTGTTTAATATCAGTAAGTGTTATTGTTGGTACAATGTATTCTTTGCTGAAACTAATTCTTTCCGACTCTCATTTGAAGTGCAAGTCGCACTTCCATCGACAATCAATCCCACGATGCATTGCATTTATACAAAACCCGCCGTCTAGCAGTCCAAATTATGATATTCCAGGTAACAGCTATTCTGTGCGTAAGCATCTAAACTTTCCCTCCCACCAGATGGCGCACTGTACGTGTGTTCATCTCGTCGACGTTTCGAGACATGCACGGCGAACGTGATCTGCTGACAAGATTCGTCTTCCCGGAGTTGAGAGCTCGCAGTAGGAAACAGTTTGTCAACGTGGTCGAGATTGACATGCGTTGGGGAATGACAGAGAAAGACGCAAAGTCTAACCGGTGAGAATCCTGTATAGAAAACTAGCTCAGTTACCCGGCCCGGCGTTGCACAGGTAGAACAGGCAGCCATAGGTATTTTCCACTGATCTACATTATTCAGTTAGGTCAGTGGTTTTTTCTAGTTAAAGCTACAGCAGCTACAATGTTACTATGATGTAGTCTTTTTCTTGATGCAGCATCTCCAGATAGATACGATATTACTATAATGTAGCTAGCATATGTATGATATGCTACATATAGACACTTTCTATCCATAAACACTTCTATGGGGACACAGACAAACTCTAATAACTTCAAAATGTATTCAAAATTGCTGCATACATCCAGCAACTATTATAGATGTAAGACACAGAAAACAATAATTCCATGGTTGCAAATTTTTACCCCGACCCCCTAGTGGTTCTCAGGGTTCGATTCCGCCTGCTGCTGTTTCAGAACTTGGGCAATTTCGTTCACCCCACTTTCTTTAACACTAAAAGCTGTTGGTCGTCATGTCTATGCCAGGGGAAGTAAAAGATCCCATGTTGGGAAATGAAAGAAAATTGTTGTTGGCTCATTGTTGTCTCTCACAGAGCTGGTGATCTTGATCTCTAATCCTACTACTGCCTCCCAGTTTAGCTGCGATCCAACTGTTTAGGGAGTATCCCATCAAGCATCAATCAAGCAAGCATGGTGATTGTTATAAATAAGGAAAACATTGGAGTATTACAATTCTTTATATATATATATATATATGAGTTGGTTACAGATTATGAATTTGTCAAGTGTGTGTCTGTTGGAATTGTTATATGATAATACAATATTTAGTTAATAATAGTTATCACAGAATGAAAATTAGAACAACAATTGTATAGCATCTGTGCAGACACAGTGCATTCAACAGCACAAAGACATGGACTGTTCATACATTTATTAAACAGAGAAAGTCTGATCATTTGTATCATAAAATTATGTTATATATTCTAAAATATATATTCTAAAATTGTGACTGGCCTCGTGTATTTTTATGTACCACAATTTTTTAATATAATTTTTCTGTTTATGAATGTTCAGTGCATTCACAAATAGTTGTCAACAGTTTCCAATACCTGCGGACACAGTGTATCCCAGTCAGGCGATGATGTGATTGGCATATCATTAACCCCTGTTAAATTGTCTTCATCTTTAGGCAAATATTACAGTTTTTATTGACTTTGGTGAAATGACAACTTTGCATTGATCCAGGATCCTTGAGCTATGTCTGAGGGAGGCAGCCCGCTGTCAGATGTTTGTGGGAATGCTGGGAGAGAGGTACGGGTCTATCCCGTCTCGCCACGCCCTCCCTGACTCCCCGGAGTTCGACTGGGTCCGAGAGTATCCCCGGGACGCTTCAATCACCGAACTGGAGATGCATTTGGCGGCATTGTCCAAGAGCTCAGAAGTACAGGACAAGGTGTTCTTCTACTTGCGGGATAATGCCTTCATGTGGTGAGTAGGACCGAAGATTCGTGCTCATTTCACCTACTGTGATTTTATGGCTAATTCAGAGATAGATTCCCTTAGTTTGCCTACTGCCCAATTAAGACGTACATGTTTTGTCTTCAACAGGATCAAACTTTAATTGAATGTGGCTTCTTTTAGCAATTCATACAAACACTGGCTTTTCAGAAATCAGTGTTTTTCTTGAGTTAAGTCAAGGTTGTTTTGGATTTAGTAAAAGTTGTCTATAAATAAATAATAATTAAGAGGACTAAGATTTAACTAAAAAAAACTCTGATTTCTGCTAAATACGCTTTACATTTGCAATTACAAGTATTACATTTATATGGTGATCTTGGTGGGAGAGGAGGTATCCTAATGCAGAGTAGGTGATGTGGGAATTATATCAGTAGGTGAAATGGGAGTAGGCGAAATAGGGGATACCCCGGACCAAAATCCTTCAAGTCCTGACCTGCCACTTTTTTTATTGTCTTGACATTCTATATAAATCCGTATAATATTTGTCATTTGTTAACTGGCCTACAGAGTTCCTATTCCAAACCAAATATCGCCATCTGTCAGGCTAACAAAATACCTACATCAAGCAGTTTCAACTAGGTTTTGTTGGATATCTGCTTAGAAGTATTTGCTCTTCGACTGCTATAAGTTTATCATTCATTTGATTTTATGCTTGTGTCGTGACACCAGAAACTACTTTATCATGATTTAAAAATGTTAAGGAAATCCGAATTAAAACGGGATACCGGCATATTCCTCCCAAAATAAAAACAAAACTGTATTGTGTATGTGTTTATCCATACAGTGTTGCAGATCTGCTATGTGCCTGATTTGGTCAGTTGCAACTGACGCACACTAGGGGGCATGTCAGGTTTTAATTTGCACTCAGATGGAGCATGAATTCTGGGAGAACCGTAAAGTTTGATGCCTTGATAACATCTCTCCAGATTATGTGTGTACAAAAAATCCAGTGGCTTGCTAAAGGCCCAACATTGCGGCCATTCACAGTTGTCAACATTTTCCTATTGGTAGAAAGCATACTAAAGGGGGAGGAAGGGCCAAGGCCTGTGTACTAATTTTTTATGTCAGTTGCTTGTGAAATATTACCACAGTTGCTTCGTGCAGTGCAGCGCCGTGCGGTGAACTGTCATGGAACTAGTTGTTTTAATTTGTGTAACCGTTCACCGCGCGGTGCTGTAACACAGTACAACTTGTCAATTCACAACTTTGTGTAACCGTTCACCGCGCGGTGCTGTAACACAGTACAACTTGTCAATTCACAACTTTGTGGAAAACAATCATCAATATGAATGACATCATGGAGTTTCTGAAAAAATACAAAGCTGTAACATAATTATCAGAGATGAATGTTTGTAAACATATTCTGGTTCTGATTGTTATTCTATGCGCTGTGTCTTAACATTGCTACATCAATGTTTTTTAATCTTCAATATTATCAACATTTAAAATACTAATTCAGAGAGGTGGAAGGGAGTCTGAGAATTTGTACACTTTGTACAAATAGGTAAATGTCGATAACAGTAATACCATGTTCGCCCTATCAAGTGTACAGTACACTTGACACATTTTTAACACACTGGTAAATTTCACAAATTGTATTTTAATATTAAGTCTGTATGATGAAATAATTTCCACCAGGAGGCACCACTGTTTTTTTTCTCTCCATCAGATGGCGCCATGGTCGGCACCACAACAAAACCAAGTATCACTCTGATTAGGAAGCATACACATTTTGATCAACAATTTGTGGTTACCATGCGTGAGTGAAGCATGGGAGAAACGTTGGCAGTGGCAAACGGTCAGCATGTCAGATGTGCAGTATCCATACTAAAAATAAAAAAATCATAAATAAAATGAGGAATAACACTTATTAGGGCATGTACGCTAAATGGGTTGAATATGGTATTTGTCAATCAAATATTATTTTGTTTTTAAATATATCTGTGTTTCAGTGATATTCCCAAGCAGTGGAAGACAGACTTTGCTACGGAGAACTTGGATGCCGTCAAAAAGTTGGCAAACCTAAAAGATCGACTCCGCACGAGTGGACTGGAGGTCTATGAAAGGTAATGGCGATATTAAAAAAATACTGTTTAAAGTCTAGTATTATCTAAAGACATTTCCATATTGTATTATATAACACCTTGTCTTAATATTAATAAATATTACAATAATATAGTATTTAGAATGCAATACAGCAATACTCCTTACAAAAACATACATAATTGTTATCATTTTGGTCAGGGAAAATTATGTTTTGATCAGGGAAAAGTCAGTGAATTTTTAAGATGTATGAGCCCTGTTTGACCGATACTGTGTGTTTGTTGTAGTTACCCCTGTCACTGGGGTGGTGTAGCCGAGGGCAAACCAGTTGTCGCAGGGCTAGAGGCGTTCGGTCAACGTGTTCTCGCCAACTTATCAAACGCGATATCGACACTGTACCCAACGGATGTAAGCACGGCATTCGTTAAGTTGTAACTGGGCTATTTTCTAGTTGTTTTGTCATAGGAACATGAAAACCCAGCTAGCAGGATGCATTGAGGTGTTGTATGCCTGGTTAGAGTGTCTGACTGTCATTTGAGAGGATCAGGTTCCAAGTCCACCTTAAAAATTGGGAAAGTTTGTTCACACTACTTTTTCTGTGTGTTTCGGAAGAGACACTAAAAGCTGTTGGTCCCTTCTACCTGGTGTCTATGCCAGGGGAAGTAAAAGTTCCCACACGGGGGTAAATATGTAACTTGTAGTGAACTCACTGACTCCAGTCTGAAAAATAAGATGAACATTGCATTAGTGGCTACCAGCAACATCCTACAACCGGCAGTGGTGCTGAGAGCAACGGCCTTGTATTACATATCAGGCTCTGAGAAAACCAAGAGCACGTATGAGTCAAACTCGCACAGAATGATGATGATATCATGTATTTTTTGATGCAGCATACAGGGTCTCTCCTGTCAGCGCGCAGGCTCCTTGGATTTAGCCAATCATAATCCCATGAGTTTTGATTTTGACTCGACATTGTTGCCTGGGGATGAGATTGTTACAGTAACCTAGACGTTGCTTTGTGTCCCAACAAAATTACCAATCATTGGGGAATTTGAGAAAATGTTTGATAAATTGCATCAAACCACAAAACCAGCTACATTCCTGGAGACAAACAGTGATGTGTGCATTGAATGTTGTGTTGTCATATGTATTGGAAACACTGTCAGTGCTAACATTATTAAAAGTTCTGCTATGTGACAATGGCATGACTTGACATAAACACACTGCTCGCTGTCTTCCAACCTGCTCTATTCACTGGTATCATTCCTGATCTGGTCATTCCACCTATTCAGTGGCCTGTCACAATATATTATATGAATCATATATCTAACAAATGAGCATTTTTGAAACCAGTCCCTGATGCCCTTGAAATTCCTCCTCCTTGCACTATGCTCTTTTGAACATCTGTGGGCATCATCTAGCATCTGTGATACCGTAATTTTCCATGTATAATACACATTTTTCCCTTCTCTTTATTTAAAAGTCCCGATACATATTATTAGGTAACAAGGCTAAAAATTTATTTTTCGGTCCGAATACACAGTAATCAGGAACTATAGATTTGCTTCAATTATTTATGCTGCTAAACGATAATTCTTACCTCTTCTGTACGAATGCATTCATTCAATCATTCATTCATTCATTCATTCAATCATTCCACGAACAAAAAAGAATATATTCTTAGAAATATAGTTTTTTTGACACACTTTTTGCGGTCCATGTAGCACTGCGAAGTTAGCGATAATACAAGCTACGCACACGCTGATTCAGTGCAGCGCTACTTGGACAGAAAAGTACACCAGACTAAAGGACACTTTAATCTGTGCTTCAACAAAACTATCAGAAGTGGGGGGGGGAATCAGGGGTTGATGCTAAAAAGTTGGGGTGCGTATTATACATGATAATATAGAAATTCTATCAAATTTGACCAAAAAGTCATGATGCATATTATGCATAGAGTGTGTTATACATGGACAGTTAGGGTATATTTGTCTTTAAGTACAAAGCCTTACATGTACAATAATACCCCTTTTTTAGAGATTCACATAAAAATACACAGAACATTCGTGCAAATGATACACAGGTAAATTGTTCAGAAAACCTTATATTTTGTGTCCTCCAGGTGGCAGCACTGGATGACATATCCCATGATTCAGCACAACATAATGCCTTCATGGCGTCACTGCAGCAGAACTTCACAGGACGCAAACTTCTGCTGAAACAATGCCTGCAGAGACTGTGTGAAATGTCGTCAGGAGTTATTGTGTTGTCAGGGAAACCAGGCGTTGGCAAGTCAGCACTCATGGTGAGTTGGTTTACCATAATGTTTCAAATTTGTCCACCTACATGTCAATATAGCCACGGAGGTAGAATCTGCTACTCTTACAAATCTGCCACTTTTAGAGATGTTGCTGGATCTCGTGTTAGATAAATCATTAGTCGGATATATTCAAAACAATGCAGAAAGGAACAAGAGTCCAAAAGACAAAAAAATATGTTGCGTCACAAGGTTAAGTTGTAATTGTGAAATGCCTTGTGGTTTATGATATACAAATTGTAATACTAATCTTATAAGGTAGCTATGATACTGATAGTCATTTACTCATTGTTTGAATCAAACATGAAGAGAAAGAGTTCAATAATTCACGCTAAATGAGTCTCCACTGCAACACAGTTGTGACACTAAAAAAAATGCATTTTCGCCTGTAGGCGGCCTTAGAGCATGAATACACAGAGTCAGCGTGGTGCGCCTGTGCAGCAAATGTATTAGTGCACTTTGTCGGGGCCACTCCAGCTTCCACCAGTATATCAGCTGTGATCCGCCGACTTTGTCACGAACTTGTGCGCCGCTTCAATCTCAACATTCAGCTGGCGGAGGACTATAAGTAAGTTGTTTGCTGATGTCTAAGTAAAACGTGGATGTTCCTATATAGCACAGTGGCATAATGCACCAACTAGGGTATAATGGGAATAAGTAAGCAACCTATGTAGTCTGATATCCCATCATTAAGACCGCTCAAATTCCTTTATAGTTAACCCCCAAATAAATGTGTTCATTCCAACACAAATCCAATGTATCATGTGTACATACCCTCACTATTGCAATCGTCATCTGTGGGCAAATAATTCTGGGCAGATCACACTCGTTACAAATGATCTAAGGGTCTAAACCCTAAAGGAAAATCCAGAGTATAGCCCCGAAGGTGGGTGGTGGTCTGATGTCAACTTTGCCACCCTTCTGGCAGCTCTTGCAGCCGAGCTGGTGCCAGATGGACTGCTCTGCATTCATAACAGTATTTTCAGCAAATAAAATCCATCAAGCTTTGATGGAGAGACATCACTGATGTGTTGTTCGTCCACCCGCAGGAACCTGCAGCTTCAGTTTGGGAGCATCCTGCGAGACGCGGCTCTCCACTGCGACACACCGCTAGTCATCTTCATCGACGGCCTTGACCTACTTTCTGAAGATCATGAGGCCCATCAACTCCACTGGATCCCAGACTCCATACCCGAGGTAACATCTCACATGTCTAATCGTAGAGCTTCTGCCCCTGTCTATTTGATGCTTTCCTGGGCCATTTCTTCCAGCTTTCGACTTGATTCGTTGATTTTTCCTACATTAATTGTCTTTCAATACATGCAGGTCATGCTATGTGTTCAGTAAAGGTCGGTTTACATGGAAAAAAAATTCAAATTTGTCAGCTGACATGGTGTCACGCTTCAAGAATCGGTCATGCAATCATGCACACAAGGCTTATAATCCAGGCCGATTTGTGGAACGATTTTATTGATGAGATTTCGGACCGGTTCAAATTTAGCTAACTGTTTACCCCGACTATAAAGCAGTGGCGAATCAGCAACTGACAGAAGGTGAACTTGTCATGACCTCTCATCAAAGCGGGAGTAGTGAAATTCAAGGTCTATGTCGCGTGTTGTTCATCTGTGCACACAGTTTAGTTGCTACTTGTTATAGATCATGGTGTCGCCTGATAAATTGGAGGAAAAAATTACTCGTGGAAACCAACCTTTATATAGTGTCCTAGACATTGTAGTTTTCTTTCCCTCATTCTATTAATTAATTGTCTTTCAATACATGCAGGTCATGCTCTGTGTAGCACTTCTTCATATTTGATATCGTATATCCTTGAGAGTTTTATTCTAAAAATCACATTTTATTTTTATATTGCTGTTTTTTCAGTTGCTGGTTATTTACACTGTTGTTATTTTAACTTGTATGTAAAAGTGTTCTGTGCTATACCGTAATCATATGGAACATGTACTTATACATCTGATTGGTGTTTGTCACCAGAACGTCATCGTCGTATTGAGCTGTCAGTCAGACACCAGGTGTCACCAGCGTCTGTGTCACCGTGACAACACCGTCCACCTCAAAGTGGGTCAGCTTGACCGACTCGAGAAGTCAGACGTTGCTCGTGAGATGCTTTCTGTGCACCGCAAACAGCTGGACGAGTCGCCTTTCAACAACCAGGTGGCGCTAGCATATTGTTTTATTTTTATACCTTAGCAAAAAACTGGATGTTTGTAGTCCTTCTTCAGCAGCATCAACATAAATAATTTTGGTTCCAATAATTAAACCATCAGTAAAATTTATTTTGTCATTCTGTTAATTATACCTAAACAACCATGTTTGTGGAAACCCTGTTGCAGATGAAACTGCTGACGTCCAAGAGGGAAGCTGATTCCCCTCTCTTCCTGCAACTCGCATGCGAAGAGCTCCGAGTGTTCGGAGTCTTTGAGAAGGTATGTAAACTGCAACATGTCACTTTTTGTTGGACTATTTTGTAAATTAATTTGCTACAGATGCATTTTAAGCACAGAAAGTCAGCTGGGACAGACTGTTTTGGCCTACCAAGCTTAGAAGCTGACCCCCTTAAAAAAATATTTCCCAAAATGCCACTCTTTTTATGCACCTATGGCATATAATACTGTTTTCACTGTGCAGTAAATTATTTTGTTGTAGTTTCATAAATATACCTTTTACACCAATTCCTTCACCTTGGACATCAGTTGATGGTCTAAAAGTATAAGAACGTATATGACAAGATTTAACAAGATTGCCATCCAAAGCAAAAAATACCCAGATATCAAGTGGACAAGGAAGCCATTGGCTTATCGAGAGTTCAAAAATTTTTCATCTGATATTTGTCAATTTTGTTTTTAAACGTATTCACTCTGCTAGCATTTGTACCATCTGTAGATAATTTCAATTTGGCTTGTTTCTTACCAAAGTATATTTTCAAAGCTTGGCATCCGTGATGCAGGGAACTTGATATGTTCATTCCATATATATCTGTTGCTCTCTCCAGGTGAATGAGAAGCTGAAGATCCTCCCTCAGACTCTGTCTCAGTTACTGCAGGTAGTGCTGACTCGCCTGGAGGAAGACATCGGTGAAGACAGCCTTGTTTCCACAGCGCTGGCTCTCCTGGTCTCTGCTAGGAATGGTATGGTAGCAAGTTGATACCAATACATACTCTGTATATACGGCAAATATAGCGCGGTATCACCCCCCGGCAGACCTTACACTTCACCCCCCGGCAGACCTTACACTTCACCCCCTCAGCAGACCTTACACTTCATCCGCCAGCAGACCTTACACTTTATCCCCCAGCAGACCTTACACTTCACCCCAGCAGACCTTACACTTCACCCCAGCAGACCTTACACTTCACCCCGGCAGACCTTACTTTACGTACGTTGATAGTGTTTTTTTTTTAAACTGCATTTTTATTGCTATGGTGTGAGTTATAGGTTTAGTTTATATGGATTTATGTGGATTGATATGGATTTATACAGAATTTCAGCATTTCACTGAATAAGGATGTTGGGGGTTAGGATGACCTGCATTTGTATTACTCACACTTATTTATACTTTTTCAGATTTGTCAGAGGAAGACCTACACATGCTGCTGAGCTACAACCGACTGTTAGACTCTCATAATGCCATCTGCTTGGAAGACGTGAGAAACATCAGTCTCGGGCCCAACCAGCGACTGGCCCCTGCACTCCTGTGTCAGCTTATTAGTGCCATACGAGGGTTTCTGCGACCTATCACCTCGGATGGGTAAGGGCTAGACAAAGCTGTTGGGGTATGTGGGCTGTTTGGGCACACGCATGCATGCATGCGAGCACACAAACATGAACTTGCATGAACACTCTTCCACTCACTTGTGCACATGCAAACACACTCACAAACACGCACACTCACAAACACACTCAGACATTCATACATTCGTAGATGTACATAAACACACTGACAAACACATTCACAAGCAACACACACACACCTAAAAATTTTAATACTTCAACTAATCTGGTCCAATATTGGGTTAATGTTTTCTACAGTTTGATGGTGCCGATAACTGGGCTGCCTGTCACTAGGCGTCTACATTTAATACATCATCTATTTGGTTTACCCGTAACTGTTATTTTCAAAAATTTTATAATTTTATGGACATAGCAGACATTCTTTACGGCTTTATGCATATAATGAACAAGACTTTCTCATTACGGGATATGACTTTGTCAAATGGCATGTGAATTGATCATCAGTTCAAAACACATCTGGAGAGGGACTCTTTACACCAAGCACCTTTTCAGCATGCGTGGCAAACTAGAGGATGTAGATAATCATTTGCGTTCATTTGTGGGTCTTATGGATTTATGTTACCTGTCAGGTATGGCACTCTGTAGTCCAGTTGAGATTGCAACACAACATTATCACTTTGTTTTATTCAGTAGTTTGTACAAGTTTCCTTCCTACTTTTTCAGCACAGCAAATCTCAGTCTGGGTCATGCGACTGTGCGCAGTGCCATCTGGCAGCGATACTTGAAACCATCTGGTGGGAAGATGGAAACTCGACTGCACACACTCATGGCAGGTCTGTCAGTTGTATGGACTTTAATTAATGTAGATTCAGGATTTTTATTTTGTAAAATACGGTGGTGATCGTTTAATTTCTAACTTACTGACTCTTATGGGCAAATATGCACTATTACTAAAATGACTAGTTATTACTATCAGCGTCCTGGTATGAAGAATATTCCTTATGAGGAAAGATTTAAGAGATTGCAACTTCCCACACTTGCATATAGACGAACTCGTGGTGATATGATTGAGGTACATAAACTGCTTCAAGGGAAATATGACAGTGATGTATCTAACATTGTCAAGCTGCACAAAGACAGTGATACAAGGGAAGGAACAAGGGGTCATAGTTTGAAATTGTTTCTAGAACGTGCTCATACAAATGTTAGAAAAGAAAGCTCACTTAGAGTTACCAGATTATGGAATGATCTACCGGAAGTAGTTGTAACTGCCCCAGGCGTCAACTCTTAAAAACCATCTAGATAGACATTGAGGTACTGAGGAATTTCACTACAACTACAAAGCCGCCTTGCCAGGAAGTCGTAGAGCATTCCAAGGGAAAGTTGAAGATCTGACCACCGAGGTCACCACCTACGGTCAGGAAGAACCTAAGTAAACCTAAGTAAATTAAGTAAGTAACTAAAACATGTCTGCCCATCTGTGTGACCATCTTGTATATTTAGGCTACTACTACACCGTGGCCGATGAGAAGAGGGATGGCTCATGGAGGGGAAACAGCCCACAAGCCTTTAGGGAGCTGCCTTATCATCTGGTTCGTTTCCCACTTACTAAGTGTCGGCAACAAAATCTTGTGCTGAATATTTCTGCTTAATTGCAATTTAACTTTATTTCAGCTATACATGTTGTGGCCTTTGCCATTAGGACAACATACTATTTTATTTTCATGTGTGATAAACTGATAAGAACGTATGAATTGAACATGTTCTCATTGTTGAATGTGAGACGTTACTAAGAAATACTGGTCTGACCCTACATGAATTGAACACGTTATTGAAATTATTGCTCTGTCCCTACATGGCAGTTTGTAATAATTTACCAGCTCTATTCGTTCAAAGAAAAATATTCTAATCATATTTTTATTATCTCAGAAAACATATTGGACATGTACTTGTACACTAGACTGTCTGGCGGGGCCTGATGTAAACTAAGCTGTGGTGTCTCCAGGCTTGTGCTGGGTGTTTCAAGGAGCTCGAGTCTATCCTCTGTAGCCTCAGTTTCATCAGCGCCAAGTGTCGCATCGCCATGGCGACCGATCTCCTAGGCGACTACCTCACTGCCGGTGGGTGCTGCTTCTGGTTGTGTTGGTTGTCATTCATTACATTTTTTATATATTTGTGTCTGTGTATGTGTTAATATATTATATCTTTTCTAATTGTTTACATATGTGTGTGTACATATTCAAACATGTATGCGTGCGTGCGTGCATGCGTGCGTGTGTATTGTCTGTTCACCTGTACATAGATACATGTTTTGTATGTATGTATGTATGTATGTTTTGTATGTATGTATGTATGTATGTACAAAAACAAGGCCCAAAAAGTTAAGGCCCAAAGCCGGGCCCATGCAGGGCACTAGCCCTTATACATACAGACAAAACATGAATTAATGCTATCACCTGCCCTTGTCCATTTAACTCTGTCTCATCTCATATAAATCTTTTGAAATGTCAGGTCTCAATCCACGCAACAGTCCAATGGCACAGAAGAAGTTTGCATCATCTGAGCGTGTGCAACAGTACCACGCTTTTGTGTCAAGAAATGTGAATGTCCTCCACAGGTGTGTGTGTTGATGGTGTCGTGTCATGTCATACATACAGCAGAGGTGTTGTTTAATTGATTACAACTAGTTATTGTCACCGGATCGTTTTTGTTGTGTGGTGGTAGTGTGGGTATGTAGGGTGTTCATAAACACACACACACGCCACACACACACATGCACACCACACTCATCACACACACACCACACATGGACACACCAGGTACACACCACACACGGACACACCATGCACACACTACACACAGACGCACCATGCACACACACACACACACACACACACACACACACACACACACACACACACACACACACACACCATGCACACACCACATACAGACACACCACACACACACCATGCACACACCATGCACACACCACACACAGACATGGACACACACCACCACTACCACAAACACACACACACCACACACACTCGCACACACATAATACACACACACACACACACCATGCACACAGACACACCACATACACACCAGTACCACCACACACGCATGCAAGCATGCATGCACGCACTACCACCAACCCTACATATCCCAGCAGTAGCATTCAGAGTGAGGGTGTCAGTAAGTGTGGATCTGTTCCCAGCTGTCCCAGTCTGCTGTGGCAGCTAGCCATCAATGAACCCCGGGACACGGCCCCAGCCCAGGACGTCAGCATGATGCTTGAGAACTCCAGCCCGTCTTCCCATATGTCCCTCATGGAACTGCTGAACAAGCCCTTGTTGACAGACCCCTGTCTCCTCACTCTGGCCAACCTCTCCCACGTGAGTCCGGGGGGGTATAGCAGGACTTTCTGGACACCTTAGACATAGGTGCCAGCCCTGAGTGAACTATTGGGGATAGTTGTACTGTTACAATAGTATTGTGATAGCTATTACTACTGCAATACTGTTGTGATATTTTCATAACTATTGCAATAGCATTGTATTGTATTGTATTGTTTAAAATAGACAAAAGCATTAGGGATGCATCATATGCCAGAAAGACTGTCAACGTTTAGAAAATCTGTAAGCAATTTTTTACATTCACATTATTTTGTCTCAAACAAATCCACCTTTTTAAATACTTGTAACCTAAAATTGATATTTGGATGGTCTAAGCATTGATATTTTATGGTTATAGCATATCATGATTTATTTTAAAGCATCATTTAGTGGTTTTACTAATATTTTAATGTGGTTGTTGGTACTCTGATTTTAAGCATTCTGGTTATGTATTTTTCAGGCAGCCACTTGTGTGGCCTTATCTGCAGACGGCCAGCTGCTGGTATGTGGCTCCAGGGATTGCTCCGTGAGAGTATACCACACAGCTACAGGAAAGGTAGGTAGCACCAGACACAATGTCCAGACATAATACAGACACCTAGCTTTATCTACTTCAGTAGTAAGATGTTCTTTGTATTCTGTTTGTGTTGGTATTAGGTGTTCTACTTACGTTCAGGCAATACACGTAACTATTTTCTAACATCCTGTGTCCTACTCACAGGAGATGCGCAGTTTCCAAGGTCATGCAGATGAAGTGACAGACGTATGTTTTGTTGGTGCTAATCGACTCTGCAGTGCCTCACTAGATGGCACTCTCAGTCTGTGGGACACACACATCGGACACAGGCAAGTCACGGACAGGACAGCCATGTGACAGTGCTATAATAAAAAAGTTTGGTTGGAATTTATATTTTTAATTAGAAATTCTGTATAAAGCAATATAAATTTGTATAACATCTTTCATTGGTTAATCAACCTAAAGTATTCATATTCCGATTGAGTTTCGCCACCTGCCAGGTTATCCAATAATACCTACATCAAAAGAAATATGCTAGGTTTTGCCAGAAATCTGCCTGGCGTCAAAAGTGTTAGTGTTTCAACCGTTTGTCATTAGATTTTACACTTGTGTGATGATTAAAAGAAAATATGTACTTTATCATGATTTTTCTATTTGAAACAAATTCGCATAAAAATGGGATATGGTCGTATACTTCCCAAAATCAGTATTACATATGGCCAATCCAAATGATGTGGCTGCGATGTGTGCATAATTATCAATATATATATACATATATATATATATATATATATATATATATATATATATGGATAATTATGCACACACATATATATATATATATAAATGTTGGCTGGAGAATGACCAACATGTTCCTATTCTGTCACAGAGTGACCGTCATCAAGGCCCATCGTCGTCGTGTTAGTGCCTGCGTGACTGACCCCTCTGCCCGGGTCATCGCATCCACATCGTGGGATGGGACAGTCAAGTTTTGGCGAGCTAGGGATGGTCAACCTGAATCTGACCTGCCTAGTCGAGGGTCAGTTGGCTGAGGTCAAAACTAGTGAAAATATCTAATGATTAACATACAACTGCCATGTGGAGACTGATGGTGTCAGTCATATGCACGCACGCATGCATGCATGCTTGCACTTATGCACGCATGTGTGTACACACTTGTTTAAGCCCTTTAGTAGGTGTTCAACAGATCAGTTTTTATTATTAATTTTTTTAGGAATAATCCATCATTATAAATTCACTAAGACTAGCTTAGACGCATAGTGTAGAGAAAGCTGTGTCTTCAAAGTGTCTACATTACAGAACAGTGTTTATTGTGCTATAGACGGGGACAGTAAACCTGAGTAAATCATGGTTATGTTGCAAAACGTCGGTCCCAGGATCTGTGTCTGTTATGGCAAGGAAATTACAATTTGTTATTTGGTAAATAAAAAACATAATTAAAGAAACTGAAGGTTTGCCAGGTGAGCAGCTAGTTTGGCTGACTTCTTCACTCTGCACCTAAATTGTTGGTCTAAAAATATGTTAAGTAATCAAGTACCGGTAGCTCCTAACATTAGACTCAGAAATGATGACTCTAGCCACTAGTCGGCTGAACACATTGCTTGATTGTCATAGCTGATGACAGGTTTGGTGACACATTGTGGTCTCTGATAGACAGTGGTCATTTCAGGTGTCCAGTGAACTGTGTCTCCTTCCATCCGGATGGTCAGTCCGTGGTTACAGGGAGCTGGGATGCAGCCCTGTGTATTTGGGATGTTTCCACAAGAAAGAGGAAGGCCGTAAGTGAAACATGGTTGGAAAGGGAGAGAGGGAGAAAGAGGGGGGAGGGAGAAAGAGGGGGAGAGATAGAAAAAGATAGGGAGACAGATGGAAAGAGGGAGGAGAGAGAGGGAGGGAGGGGGAGAGTGAGGGAGGGAGGGAGAGAGGGACGGAGGGAAAGAGGGCAAAATGGAATGAAGGAGGGAGGAGAGAGGGAGAGAGAAGGAAGGAGGGAAAGAGGGGGAAGGAATGAGGGAGAGGGAGCAGGAGGGAGGGAGGGAAAGAGGACAAGAGAGGGAGGAAGAGAGAGAGGAAGGTGGGATTGAGGGAGAGAACAAGAGGGAGGGAGGGAAAGCGGAGAGAGAGGGAAGGAGGGATAGGGAAGGTGGGTGAGGGATGGAGGGTAGGGTGATGTAGTAAGATTGGAAGAGAGGATTGGAGGATGGAGTCAGTGGGAGCAAACAGGGAGAGGTGAGAGTATTGGGAGAGAGTGGGATAGGGAGATTTAACTAACTACATCATCTCATAAACCTCTTTAAGATGACAACTTTACAAAGGTCCCCAGTATTGCAGTCAGTAATGTTTCCCATAATTGATACCAGTTTTATTGCTGTCACTATAGCATATCGAACCACCCATTGGAGCCAGTCAAATATATATAATTAACATCAAATAAAGCAAAATCTACAATCTTGTTCTTGACCAATGCTATGGTCACCTCTGTAACTAGACCCTGTGTGTCATGCAGGTGCTGAGAGGGCATTCGTCCTCCGTCAGGTCTGTGGCCTTCAGTCCATCCGGGGAGCACATAGCCTCTGCCTCCCTGGACGGGGAAGTGAAGCTGTGGACAGCAGCCAGTGGCACCCAGGTACGTGGCTTAAGCTAAGTCTACAAATCTGATAGTTTTTATCGTAAAATTCATGTTATATAGTATAAACTAAATATATTCTGAGTCAGTGTACTGATAGTGACAATTGTTGTCTTAATGGGTGTCTCCATGGCATTACTGTTTTTTTATTATATTTATTTGTATAAGTACTCTGTCTGTCTAAATAAACACGTCTGAGTCTGAATATTGCGCTCCTTATTAGTATGCACAGCAAAACAGCAAACTTAGATAATCATATGGGTTAATTTTGGGTCTTATGGATTTACATTACTAGTCATGGGTGTGCACCAGTCTTACGGGTGTGCACCACTCTTACGGGTGTCCACCAGTCTTAAGGGTGTGCACCAGTCTTACGGGTGTGCATCAGTCTTACGGGTGTGCACCAGTCTTACGGGTGTGCACCACTCTTATGGGTGTCCACCAGTCTTAAGGGTGTGCACCAGTCTTACGGGTATGCACCAGTCTTACGGGTGTGCACCAGGTTTATGGGTGTGCACCAGTTTTATGGGTCTGCACCTGTATTACGGATGTGCACCAGTCTTATGGGTGTGCACCAGTTTTATGGTCTGCAGCACCTGTATTACGGGTGTGCACCAGTCTTATGGGTGTGCACCAGTTTTATGGTCTGCACCAGTCTTACGGGGGTGCACCAGTCTTACAGGTGTGCACCAGTCTTACAGGTCTGCACCTAACATGATGTAAAAATTATTGATGTCACTGTTGGTGCTAGAGTCACATTCTTAATGTTGATTTTTTCTGTTGAAGATTGGCAATCTTAATTGTCACACTCGTCCTATCAACAGTTTGACCTTCTCTCCGTCCGGAGATCACCTCATCACAGTGTCAGATGACCAAAAGGTCAAGGTGAGTTCAAATGTGCTGAATTCCAGACAAGGTCACTTTTACATGCAGTTTGTTATTTTGCATTTTTCCTTTTCACACAAAACTTTTTCTGCTGCAAAAAATAAGTGTAAGCTTGTTAGAATTATTAATATATTTTATTTCTAATAATTGTATCTTCCTCAGATTTGGTCAGGACAGTTGGGACGAAATCTCCGAACCTTAGGTGGTCAGGAAGACAGTCCAGCCCTTTCCCTATCCCTTCACCCTGGGGGTGAAACGGTTGCCGTTGGTTACCATGACGGTCAAGTACGAATGTTTGACTGCCTGACAGGTAGGCCTACTTTAATACAACCAAATCAGTTAAATTTAAATAATTTTCATTTAATTTTTTTTATTAATTTGGTGGCATACTGAAGTTCTCCAACTTAGTGACATGCTAATCAATTAAGTGTCGCAATATAGAACCGAAAAAGAAAAATGGCATCATTTGACAAGCAGGCCAGACTGGCGATTTATACAAAGAAAATTTAAATCCCATTTTATGCAATTTCTGACAGTAAATATACAACCACAATAACGATTAAAATGTGAAGTGTAACAATGTTAATTTAAACAAACTTCAGCTAAGCGAATTCAGAGAAGTGGGGCATTTTAATTATACAAAAACCCAACTGGCTCTGTATTAGTTAACCAATAAAAATTAACCCTCGTGAGAGTGAAAATTCAGTCTGATGCTAGAATCCACCTTCGACACAACTTTTGCTGACAATTCCGTTTCTACTTTGAGGCGCCCTCTGTTGGGAGATGACGGTACATTCTGCCCCTGTCAACTGTGTCCGATTCAACAGAACTGGCACGCACCTTTTGACTGGGTCACAAGATAGCACTGCTAAGGTAGGTCACATTACCTCAATGCCAGAGAAAAGTACCTGCTATTTTTTTTATTCCAGAACAGGGCTGTCACAGTTTCAAAGATTTAGACTGCCTAAATGCTTGTTGATTCCTGAAGCATTGAAGACTTAAATCTGCCTCCGTAATTCATGAAAATTCGAACCTGTCTAATATCAACGATGACATGCTAGCTCATTAATAAAAAAATATTTTTTAGTTTTGGTGAAATCATCAGACAAACAGTTAAATTATTTTTTACAAATTCGGCAAAAATAAGGACAAAAGTGGCTTCAACTGCATATATGTCTATATATATATATATATACATATATATATATATATATATAATCTGCAAAATGGGGAATAGCTTTATGTTATACTATACATATATAATATATATAATAATTATATACACTATATATATATATATATATATATATATATATATATATATACAGTGTATATAATTATTATATATATTATATATGTATAGTGTATATAATTATTATATATATTATATATATACAGTATAACATAAAGCTATTCACCATTTTGCAGATTAACCTATCTAATGATCAAAGCAATTCTTGCAATGATTTTGACAAAAGTATGCACTATTTTAATTTATTAAACCAACTGCCCATTTTACTTGGACTATTTACCACTACATATCAATTTGGACTATTCACCAACAGACCCGATTTGCAATGAGCTAAATGAATTGAGGCGGGAGTTTTAATAGACTTGTTAATTGTAGATTCTGAAAGCGAAGGCAAACAGACATGGCCAATCAGAGGTGTTGTCCACCTTTGACCACAATGCCCCTGTCCTGGCAACTGCCCATGGAGACCGGGTCATCGCCGCCACCTGTGAGGACTCCACCGCCTTCCTATACTCCGTACAGTGCAAGGACGAAACGTATCTCAGTAACTTGTTTCAGGAGCAACAACAACAACAAACTTGTCAACAACAACAACAACAAACTTGTCAACAACAACAACAACAAACTTGTCAACAACAACAGATATCTCAACCCCAGAATGGGTGAGTGTGGTAGATATTGCAACACTAATGATTGGATGTTGCAGGTATTTCAACACTAATGGGTGAGTGTGGCAGATATCTCAACACTAATGGGTGAATATGGCAGATATCTCAACACTAATAGGTGGATGTGACAGATATCTCAACACTTTAATGTGTGAGTGTGTCTGATATATCAACACTGTAATGAGTAAGTGTGTGGTAGATATATCAACACTGTAATGAGTGAATGTGGCTGATATCTCTACACAGTAATGAGTGAGTGGTAGATATATCAACACTGTAATGGGTGAATGTGGCAGATATCTCAACACTGTGATAGTGTGACACCCATATAGATGACACTTTATGTACATTTTCTTCACATTGGTTTTTAATTAAAGACAAATTTGGAATGGCCTGTTAGCTTCTGTTCCTTCATATTATATAGTTCCACTTATAGACATCGTAAATTCCGTATCAGAGCATTTCCCAAAATTAAACCACTAAGCATCACAAAAATACCCTCTGAGGCATAAACTATGTGACATCGTCGACTAAATAACCAGAAAGGATTGTTGTGATATTTCTATGAGTACTGTCAATGATTTCGAAACATTGATGTACAAAAGTGGTTCCATGGGGGAGGGAGGGGGGGAAGGGAGGGAGGGAGGGAGGGGGGAGGGAGGGACAGGGTTAGCAACTGTTTCTTTTACCAATCATACATCAATGTATTTTTTCCAAGAACATTGTTTATTTTTTGAACAAAGTTCATAAAAAGGTGTTAACTTCGAGTGCATGCAGGCAGTTTTGTCTTATGAACATTGAATTGTCACCCAACATACCAAAGCTTCACACAGGTCAAAGTTTCATGTAGCAGGGATGTTCTGAGGTTAAATCATATCTTGTAGTGGCGTACATCTATATTTTGGGACCATCCCTAAGTTGTTGTTTATTTGACAGACAAACCTCTCCTCTGGCCGAGCTGGTTGGTCATGATGACGCTGTGACAGCGTGCTCTTTCAATTCAAATGAAACAAAACTAGTCACAACAAGCCAAGACAGGGTAAGTGTTGACATCATTCTTGGTGAACAAAACTACTCATGACATCCCCCCAAACACAGAATGTGTTGAATACTATTTCTGGTTAAGGGCTTGTGTCTTACTGCCCATCATTATAATATATAAAAAGAAGAAATTAGTTTATTACAACTAAAGTAGTTAAAGTTTCGATCAGTGTTTTTGCTCGTAAAAAGAAACAATATGTGAATATGTAACACTAATTTTGCTTTATCCAGTTTTTGTAAGGATTAAGTTGACTTAGACAAATTACTACATATACAAATTACTACATACTGTATCATACAGTTGGTATAGTGTGTTGGATGTGGACTAAACGTTTTGGTTACATTATAACGTGCAGGTAATTACATAGAGTGGTCTCTCGCTATAAGGACTCCCGATGTAAGGAACACCCGCTTAACAGTAACAACTTTGAAATCTCTGTTCTGGTCTGCACTGTTTTATGTACAAATGGATATAAAGAACATTGGATATATGGAACAGTTTGACAAAGTGCCAACATGTTGCTTATAGCAAGAGTCTGCTGTGATTAATACTGTGATCATACAAAACTATTCCTGTGAATGTAATTATTTATTTTAGTCAGTTATTACAAAACACGGTTACAGATGCATTTATGATATAATATTTGATTACCCTTATGGAGTAATTAATTACAGTTGTAGCTAAGTGTTTTTCAGGAGGAGTCGATACAGTATGTCACGCTGGGGGGTAGAGGGTGGGGGGTAGAGGTTTAGCGCTGTGTTGTGTTACATGGGGATGGGGTGTATTGGTGATCATTGTGTTGTGTTACGTGGGGAAGGGGTGTCTTAGTGTTCATTGTGTTGTGTTACATGGGGACGGGGTTTCTTGGTGTTCATTGTGTTGTGTTACGTGGGGACGGGGTGTCTTTGTGTTCATTGTGTTGTGTTACGCGGGGACGGGGTGTCTTGGTGTTCATTGTGTTGTGTTACGTGGGGACGGGGTGTCCTGGTGATCATTGTGTTGTGTTACGTGGGGACGGGGTGTCTTGGTGATCATTGTGTGTGTTACATGAGGATGGGGTGTCTTTGTGTTCATTGTGTTGTGTTACATGGGGACGGGGTGTCTTGGTGTTCATTGTGTTGTGTTATGCAGGGACGGGGTGTCTTGGTGTTCACTGTGTTGTGTTACATGGGGACGGGGTTTCTTGGTGTTCATTGTGTTGTGTTACGTGGGGATGGGGTGTCATGGTGTTCATTGTGTTGTGTTACGTGGGGACGGGGTTTCTTGGTGATCATTGTGTTGTGTTACATGGGGACTGGGTGTCTTGGTGATCATTGTGTTGTGTTACATGGGGACGGGGTGTCTTGGTGTTCATTGTGTTGTGTTACGTGGGGACGGGGTGTCTTGGTAATCATTGTGTAACAATTAAAACAGATTATAAATTCAAAGTTTATTTTAATGATCATGTTGAATTGATTATTAATTCTATATTTTATTATCTTTACAAATCTATATTTGATCTGCGAACTACGAATCAATACAGACATGCAATGGATGTAAAATATATTTTGTGATGGAGTGGGATTTATGGGGTCTTTCTCAAAATGTTTTAGGGGGTGGATAGGCCAGTGTATGATGGGTTACAAGGGGTGGACATCTCAAAAAGTCTAAAAATAGTGTACATTGACTGTTGCAGTGTATCTTCATATGGGATGTGCCGTACTCAGCCTGGGGGCGCAGGAGTGTCAAACTACAGCCGACTCATTCACTGCGGGAATGCCACGCAGACTGGATCAATGACTGTGCATGGTCTAACACCTCTGACTTCATCGTACGTCAATGGAGGGGCAACAATACACCAAACTATCGATACATCGTAATAGTCAATATGGCGATGCGTTACTATCGTTAGTAAATTGAACTATCGATAGTTATCGTCGATAGTACACTGAACTTATTCGAGTTGAAACATTCAAAATAAACAGATAACAGTCAAATTATATGAAAACATTACGATTCATTATAACACAATTGTGCGGCCAAGATGTTGAAATGGATATACCGTATTCTACCTAATAAGCATACAGTATGCTTGAAAACAAATTGGGCTATGGAAAATGTCAAGGAATCTGTTTTATAAGCATACACCAACGTTTGTTTCTCTAGACTATAAAGTAACTGTTTAACACTAGTGGTGTCATTTGGTGACTAGTGTAGAACAACTGAAAAGTGGTACCAATATTTAATACCAGATGGCACCACTTCTCAGTTGTTCCACACTACCCGGTAGTCATTTTACAATAATTATGGATCCTGCTGATCAAAAAAGGGGGTGCACGCTAATTAGGGCATGTACGCTTAATAGGTCAAATACGGTAGTTTATAATATATAATATGATGTTACAATGAAAACAGTCGGACTGCACCTTTAATGAGAAGTGATTATTATATTGTTCTATGTTCAGGTGACAGGATCCAACGACTGTAACCTGAAGATGTGGAATGTGAAGAAAGAACAAGAGAAAGCATGTTTGACTGGTCACACTTCCACAGTTAACTCTCTTGGCTTCAGTGTAAGTCTTACATCCGTCCTTCAATCTCACTTTCTCTCGTTCAGTCTCTTCCTTATTATTCTTTGTCACAACACTAGAGATGAGGAAGTTAAACAGAGATAAAATTTATGTGTTTAGATATTGAATAGTTATGAAAATATTGATAGGAGTATTTTTTCTTAATTAAAGAAAATGAAAGAACTAGAGGGCACTAAATAATGGAAGAACTAGAGGGCACTAAATGAAAGAACTAGAGGGCACTAAATGAAAGAACTAGAGGGCACTAAATGGAAGAACTAGAGGGCACTAAATGGAAGAACTAGAGGGCACTAAATAATGGAAGAACTAGAGGGCACTAAATAATGAAAGAACTAGAGGGCACTAAATAATGGAAGAACTAGAGGGCACTAAATAATGAAAGAACTAGAGGGCCCTAAATAATGTTGACGAAGGAACAGATTAGATATCAGAAAGTATTTTGTTCTCACAGAACAATAGATTAATGCAACACAATTCCTATAGATTGTGTAAATGCCAGCAGCGTGAATATGTTTAGAAACAAAATTGACAAATATCTCAAAAAGGCCGGGTTACGCATAGATGAATACGGGGTAATCATTCAACTCTCAATGAGCCAATGGCTTCCTTGTCCACTTGTATCTAGGCTTTTGTTTGCTTTGGATGGCAATCTATGTATGGCAGTAAAATAACTATTTAATGATTTCTAATTTACCGTTTGTTAATATTTCAGTATGGCTGCATAGTGTCCGGGAGCTCAGATAGCACGGTCAAGGTGTGGTCACACAAAGGGTCACTCATCACGACACTGAGAGGTCACAGGTCAAGGGTCAACAGCTGTGACCTCCACGTCACTGTCACTGTCAGAGAAGGTAAGATCTTGCACATGATGGGTATGCATGAAGGTAACTAAAACTCTGCCATTACATACATATCACATTTACCCTACCCTCAGTCCTACTTTCTCATTTTTTTATGAAATATCCTGCCTTTTTTTCTCATAATTTTGTATTTTTTACTATAAAATATATTAATTTGTTGTGCACAAAGCCATTCTAGGCACAAGCTCACATTATAAACAATTCTAATTATGAAAGGTAATGGCACTTTCTACAATGTCACTGTTTAAAATTGATGCCATTGTCTGTGTGGTAATTCCTGAGAATATAATTTCACTCTGAAAGTGCAGCTTATATTACGTGCATTTATATATGATTATTTATATTTATAAATGAAGCCTCAACATCAGTCTTACTTATCAATACATGAACTCAGTGTGTGGGAAATTATTCTTAAAATTACATTGCCTTCGTCTGGAAGAAAATTCCAATTATGATCACTCAAAAATTTATAATCAAACAAATCAGTTTATAGTAAAAAAATTATTGAGAAAACAAAAGAATATACTTACTATACATATTTGTGACATTAAACTTACAAAAGTCTGATAGTTTTTATCATAAAATCTTGTAATATAATATAAACCTTTTATCTATTCCAACAACATATTGCCTACTGTTTTAATGAACCACCATGTTTAATTGAACGTTTAATGGTTAGGAATATCGACCTTGCCATTAAACGTAATGTAACCACTATATGTGGGGGGGGTAAAATTCAAACAAATAACAGTAAAACTATAGTAAAAAAATTTGGTTATTTAAAACACACAAGACGTTAGAATAAAATTTTAACATGAATTTACGTTAAAAATTGGCAAACTTTCTACATTTAAATTTATGAAAATTCAAGAAATGTTTTGTTGCATGTCCGCAGAGACCACAACGGACAGTTCTGATTGGGCAACCATGATGGAGGAGGACGAGTGGCGGAGCGAGCATGAGAAGGCTAGACTTGATAAGACGATGGTGAAGGTCAAGGACGTTGTCGTGGCATCCTGCTGCGACGACGGAACGGTTCAACTGTGGCAGCCACTCCAGGTAGAGAACATGTAACTTCCACTCGCCTATACAGTCAATTCTACTTAACAGAATCACTTTGGGCCAGAACAATAACATTTTATTAAGCAACTGATTCACTTAAGCAAGTTGCCAGAAAAGCATTCACTCAGAACGATGTGTAAGTGAATTTGTGTCAAATAATTGAGTTTTGTTTTGTCCACACAGTTATGAAATTTAATAAATTAGTGTTATTAAACAACAATTTTTTTTAAAGAAAGTCTCAATGTAGTTACGTGTGTGTTGCGAGGGCTTGGCAGCATTGCTTCTATTTACCTATTCTACCAAACACTGTATATATGTAAGCATGGATGGGCGGGCGGGTGGGTGGTCACACGGATGGCTTTAATTCAAACTAAGATATGAATACTTTTACTGGCCCAAGCATCTGCATGGCTATCTCTGATGTGGCACATTTTCGCATTCTGTTCACTGTGGCTCCTACGATAGCAATCATGCCTGGTCATAATAGGAGTCTCTGTTAATAATATATTTTGCCTAAAATTTGATTATTATCCTCAGCACATGCGTATGAATCATTTAAGTGTATGCTGTAGTTATAGCTACTAATATTTCTATGCCAAATTTCATGTTATGTTTGTATATAAATATTGTATGCATTATATGAGTCAAAATAAACATGTATTGTATCGGATCCCTATAAAGTGTGTTTACATTTGTTTGTTCCATTGCGTTAACAAAGGTGTTAATCTAGCTGAACACAAGTCACGGTGTCTGTGTTTCGTTTCCACATGGTGCATGTCTGACTTTCGGTTTCGTAGAGTGATCAGCTGGCGTGTCTAACGGGACACTCTGACCGAGTTGTCTCGGTGGCGTGTTCGTCCAAGGGCGTCATCTGCACCACTGCCCTCGACCGCACCGTCAAGGTGTGGCAGCCCCACCTGGCGGCCATTGATGAAAGCATTGGACATGATGCTGAAGTTACATCTCTGGCTTGCTCACCAGGGGGCGCATGGGCCGTGTCTGCCAGTCGGTGTGTTGTCATTGCTTTCAACTTTGTTAGTTGTGTACTAATCAAATTGTGCATATAAAATTCCATTATTGATTGTTTCAGTCATATGCAGTTATCACTTGTCCATGAAAGTAATTTTTTTTCATTATTTCAAATAAAACATTTGACTAGGTTTATCCAAGACATTTATAAGCACATTACAAGATGAATAGTCTGTATTTTAACTTGATTATTTCTGTTTCCAGTGATTGTTGTATCAAGCTGTGGAAGTCTGACAGTTGTCAACAGGCCCTTGTTGATAAGACCCTTGTTGGTGCCAAAGTTCCGTCTTGCCAACTGACTGTCAAGGTAATTTCATGTCCTTCACAATACCAATGTGCAGTCTCGGAGGGATTATATAATCCAGATGGGTATACAGTACTATACACCCACTAAGGTGGTTAGCATGGTAAAGCTAAACAGACAGAATGTGAAGAGTTTTCCTCAAAGAAAAGTGGTGTTATACATGTATAAGTTTTCGTTACAAACGCTTTCTTTTGTGTTAAGCTGTTAAGTCCTAATTTTTGTCAGATGGCTTTTGAGGTGTCAATGAATTTGTTGTTCTACTGTACCTAAAATAATGGTGCAATGTTACCATTTCAAATTATTATCTCACGATATGTTGAACATTGGTTTTTTCAAAATGTTTTAGAGATATAGTATTAACATTTTGAGGGGGTTCATAGAACAAAATTGATTTTCCCTGCATTTGACATTTATGTTATGAAACAACATGACTTTATCATACTAAAAAGAATGTTGTTTGTTCATTGTAATGTGTGTTTTTATGTGGTAAATCATCTTAAAGTGGTATAATTTCCATTAAAAATAAAGAATGGTGTTGTACTTGAACTTGTATAATTCAGTTTTAAATGTACAAATCATGACGACAATTCTGTGTTATTTTTTCCAATGAAATCATAATTGCTGTTTCTACTTCAAGCAGAAATTAATTGTTCGGTGCACTGTTAGCAATGCTGTTATGGTGTGTTAAGCCACTATGTATAGAGTTTGGTAATCCTGCTATCATAGGAAAATAATTCGAACAATGGCTTATAAATACATACACACATGCTCAGACAAACGCACCATGCACATACTATGCATGCATACATAAGCCTGCACGCACACACAAACCGCATGCATGCACACGCACCACACCACACCACACCATACAACATTCCTAAAGAGGCGCTAAATCAGTTCTTGCATTTGTCTTTCACAATTTGTTCCAGGCCCACAGTAAAGCAGTCACGGCCGTGTGTTTCATCGCAGCGGAAACATTTGTCTCTGGGTCAGATGACACGTCACTGTCTACGTGGACCATCTCAAACATACATCAGAGGCCGATCGTCAGGTAGGACTACTCAGCGTTTCCATTTTCATTTCAATAAATGCTGGATCAAGCATTAGATGATTTAATAGTTTGTCTGATGATTTCATAAAAACTACATACAAAAGTTGCACAAACGAGCTAGCATGCTGTAGAGGATACTAGGTAGGTTTGCATTTTCGCAAAATGAATTTGAGATGAGATGAAATTTAATTGAGAAGTAACCTTTAAAATATAAATATGTTTGACCACATTCAGGTCAGTATCACAATATGGTCTTGCAGCACAGCATAAACTTTTCCAACCAGTACACTTAAGAAACACGTCTACTTTGTGTTTTAGGAAACTGCACCATCGAACAACCACCAGCGCTGTCACATATCTGGTTTACACACCAGAGGGCGCTACATTGCATGGTGTAATTTCAAGCCACTGGGACGGCACCGTGTGCATCCATGACGTCAGCTTAAATGTGCTGACTACATTGAAGCCGTAAGAATAAACACTGTTTTACTGTCTCATTTTGTGACTTGCTAAGCACTGTAACAGTTCAATCTCCACATTATGACACATTTAGCAGGACTGCTGCATCGTTGATGGTACCACTATTTTAGCTACTGTCTGTTATTTGCATGTACTATTAAAAAGAACTATTTTTGTACTATTTTTTATATTTGATCAGTCTATTCTTCCAATAGTAAAAAATTTGCACTTATTGTAATACTATATAATATTCAAACACTCTAAATAAATATCAATTAATCTGATTCACAGTGGGCTAAATCATTTGAGGAGATAATTTTAATAGCACCAGTAAAATCTTTAAAAAAAAATTGATGGTATATGACAGTGGAACTGTGATTTTGACAATTCTTGTAAGAAGTACAGCTTCTCTGTTGACTGTGAAGTAATGGTTGTGTCTGTAGGCTGTGAAGTAATGGTTGTGTCTGTTGGCTGTGAAGTAATGGTTGTGTCTGTTGGCTGTGAAGTAATGGTTGTGTCTGTAGGCTGTGAAGTAATGGTTGTGTCTGTAGGCTGTGAAGTAATGGTTGTGTCTGTTGACTGTGAAGTAATGGTTGTGTCTGTTGGCTGTGAAGTAATGGTTGTGTATGTTGGCTGTGAAGTAATGGTTGTGTCTGTTGGCTGTGGAGTAATGGTTGTGTCTGTTGGCTGTGGAGTAATGGTTGTGTCTGTTGGTTATGAAGTAATGGTTGTGTCTGTTGCAGGCATTCAGACTCCATACTAACTTGTGCATTTGCTCAGCTTCACTCAAGCCAAGTTTTCATCACTGGCTGCGTGGACGAAACCGTAGCATTCACAAACTGGGTAATTTGGCTTTGTTTTCTGTAAATAATGTAGCACTACTATCTACGCTATTGATTATCTACACTATTATCTACAATATCTATGATGTTCATTGACATGTTGGTATGCGTAATAAAAACATACATAAGTTCAAACATAACCATTATTTCTGTTGAGCTTGCTGTGGTTAGAGAACTGGGCATTTCATGCCGAGATCCAGATTTAATACTCGATCATCGTAGTTCACACAGGTATGGAAACTGTCACAAAGAAAAAATATTGTCTCAATGTCAGGGAATTTTAATTATTATTATTTTTGCAGGCTGATAACAAGGCATCAACATGTCTGATTCCTCACAACGTAGCCGAAGACAAGGGCCGGCCACGTCAGAACTGGATATGTTGCATGGCTGTAAACACTGGCTGTGGCACAGTCTATGTCGGGGACTCCCACGGACAGCTGAGCATGCTCCAGGACGGGAAAGTAACGGTTACAAAAAAGGTAGAGTTTTCCAGAAATCTGGCAGTATTAATAATGACAAACGAGGTATGGAAAAAATTTACATTTTAAAATCTAATTGTTATTAATAGGTTTGTTACTTTCAGTTCAGATGTAACTTAAATTGTGCACACCAAGCAATGCAGAACAACATTATATGTATGAGTTTGTTGACTGAAGATTAAAAAAGACAGTAATTAAGTAAATATTTGTAGTGTAAATAAGGGTTGTTCCTGTTAAAGTCATCAATAAGGGTAACCTTTCCTTTTCCCAAGGGGCCTGCATTTTTATAATTGTATTATTAATTGTATTTTATAACAATATGTGTAAGTAAATGTGGCATAGGTTTGTCACATTGCAGCTAGATATTATGTCATATTGGAAAAAAATGACAATATTTGAGTTGCCAAGAATTCATTGTGTATCGTCAATTAATGCAGGAACACAGCAGCAAACAATCGCACCATTCTTGTCTTAGACATGACCTCTACGTGACCAACTATCAGAGTAAAAGTAAAACTGCTAGAAATGTTTGACAAACTCCTTCTGTCCCACAGATCCACTCAGCCAGAGTGACAAGTTGTGTCTTCAGTCAAGACATCCTCTTTACCGCATCACTAGACAGCTCCATCAAGATTTGGACGGCAAACTTACGTCAGGTAATCCTCAGCATTAATTACCAAATTATTTATATATATATATATATACACACACACACATTAAACTATAGCCAGGTTCTCTGGCTATAGTTCTAATGTGATATATTCTGCAGTGTAGAACCGTAAACATTATAAGACACAGTACAATTAATTATTACAAACCTGTTACTGATCACTCGCTGAAAGTTGCGGGTCTCGGGTCTAACCCCTTTTTGATCCAGAACCATCACGACACTAATAATGTCACCCATTCGTAGTGTTCTAAACTCTACATCTAATCCAAACCAGCATCCAATTTCATGTGTTGACTATTGTGTTGATTATTGTGCGAAGAGACTAACTGTAAATAATTGTAAATAAAGATTTCTGTCTTGAAATAAAACTGGTTCAGATATGTAATGGCATGTGATTGCTCTATTGTACGTTGGCACTTTTAACAGTTTTATGCATTTTCCACTCCCCGCTCTTTCAACTCCCAGCCCCCTACAATGTTTAATGTTTATTAATTTATATAGCACCAGATCAATAAATTATATTGTTTAGTGCTGTACATAATAATATTAAAATATAATAATAAAATAATATTACATAAAACAAATATGGTGATAGGATAAAAAAATATACATATATATATATAAAATCTATCATATGATGCTACAGACAAACATAAAAAACCAGATAACACGATACATAGAGTATGATAGGATCATTATTTTAAACACTATATATAATAATAACTTAATCCTATGCTAAATACTGAACCATGACAGACCCGTACCATGAATAAATGGTTATCGAGAACTGTACAGACCTGTGAAAAGTGGAACCACGACAGCACTAATTATCATATATTATTACAACTCCTTAGGTACTGGAGTGCAAGCATGCTAATTTCAATATGTGAAGATCTTGGCACGTGATAACTGCCACACTTCTCTTGACACTACTCATGTTGGTTGGTGTTGCTTGCAGTGCAGGTTTTAGTGACGCGTCAAGTGTGGTAGTGGGTAGTTGTGCTTGTCATCTCTGCTTTCAGCTTCCACCACTGGCTAGCTTCGGTGAAGCACTGTGTGGATAAGTCTTGTCTGCCAGTACAGTAGCCTCTCCTAAAACAAGACTCTCATTGTAACCTCCTTGAGGTAACTAACGGATACTGGTCACCGCTAGGCACCAAGCTAATCTGACGAGGAATCCCGGAGCAGCATGGGGCCCCAGAGGTGCAGTGTGCATGACCCACCCAAGTGTGGAAACGCTCTGCCGCTGTCACTAACCCATGTCCCAGCTATAGGGAAAATAGTAACGCTTGGAGAGGAGATCTACCAAGCGGATCTTTTTGGCCACAGAAATGCCTCGAATACACAACAATAGAACAGCATGCCGGATCGGTCGGGGCACGAATCAACAATGACCACACCCTCCACTGGTACACTCCAGGGTTGAGGAGATAAATGTACTACTGGAGTAAAATCAAGAGCAGGCATCAGAGAATACTACATGCAGAGAATACCATCATAGGGACGTGGAATGTCCGCACCCTATATGCTTGCGGAAAAATAAAAGAACAAACTCATGAATTATCCAGATATCGGTGGGATATTCTTGGACTGGCTGAAGTCAGATGGACAACAGAGGAATAGATGGACAACAGAGGAATAGATGGACAACAGAGGAAGGTCCAAAATTGTGGTACAGCAGAGAGGAATCCAAACACCAAGATGGGGTTGCATTCAGTTTGAACAAGAATATAGCAAATGCTTTCATCATCTGCACAACTATTTTGAACAGGCTAATTTCCATACAAATCTCTGCTAAACCTCAATACATCAATATTATCTAAGTATATGCTCCAACATCAGACTACGACGATGATGTGATCGAAGCCTTCTATGAAATGCTAGAGTACACTATAAAGAAAGCTCCATCCAAGGAAAGACTTCCTCATCATGCAAGGAGACTGGAATACAAAAATTAGCCCAGGTGCATATGAACTGTAGGCCGGAACTGTAGGCCACTTTGGCACAGGAAAAACCAATGATAGAGGACTATGACTTATTGAATTCACAAGTACTCATAAACTTACCTTGGCGAACACGTTACACCTGCACAAACTATAAAGTAGAACAACTTGGCACTCACCTAAAGGAAAAATACACAACCAGGTTGACTACATACTTACTCCAAGACGTCTTAAATCCAGCATCAATAAGGCAAACACCAAGACATTTCCAGGGGCTGACATAGACAGCGACCATGACATGGTTCTAGCAACATTGAAACTCGTGCTGAAGAAAATACATGACCAGAAAAGCCCATGTATTCAATTTGACATCGAGAAACTGAAGGACCCAGAAATTTTTATCATTTTTTGAGGCTAGACTAGGCAGCAAATTTGCAGCTTTAAATCTTTTCGAAGAAGACAAACATCCTCATCGACAACATCAAGGGAGTTGTACAGGAAACATCAAGAGAAGTACTTGGCAATAATACTGCAGTCTCAGTTGCATCACCAGAACAGAGATGTTAAAAGCAAAAGAGGAATGGATCTCAGAGCAATGTGACAACATTGAGAAAGGCTTAAAGAGGGTAACAGCAAGAAAGCCTTTCATAAACTGAAGAAGCAGACAACACAAGGCTACAGTTATAGAAGATAACAACGGCTCCCTGCTAACTGATGACATGGCCGTTCTTACACGATGGACTGAGTATTGCCAAGAGCTTTACAATTACAGACTGAAACCAGATGCAGCATACTGAAATGCAAAACCAGCAGTGTTGATGAAACAGACGATATACAAGTGATGAAAGAAGTAGTGAAGGCATTGCACAGACTGAAAGAAGGGAAATCACCCGGCGCCGACAACATTCCAGCAGAGCTGCTCAAACACGGCAGCCCTAAAATTATAAAGGTCCTCCATGATCATGACACTCCCAAAACAGGGAAATCTAAGACTATGCAAAAATTATAGAACCATCAGCCTCATCAGTCACCCAAGCAAGATGATGTTATGAGTAATCTTGAACAGACTCAAAGGAAAAGCAGAAGAAATACTGGCTGATGAGCAGGCAAGATTTAGTGTCGTGAGAAGCACCACTGAGCAGATCTTCAATGTAAGATTGATCATAGAAAAACACCTGTTTCTCCAAAAAGGCCTGATCCACAATTTCATTGGGTTTACAAAGGCATTTGACCGTATTTGGCAACTTCGACAAAGATCTGATACAAGTTATACAGGCACAGTACGCCAACTCAAGCAGTGCTGTCCTTCTAAATAACCAACTTTGAGAACTTTTCAGAACAACTGTAGGAGTTCATCAGGGGTGCCCACTCTCGCCGGTTCCCCTCAATTCCAAAACTTCAACACTACCGTAACTATTGGTGGAAGGCCAATTTGTAATCTTTGTTTTGCGGACGATATTGACCTCATGGGAGGCAGCGAGAGTGAACTTCAAAACCCCACTACCAGACTCGAAAAAAGGCAAGAGATGGGTGTCAGCTCAGAGAAAAGCTCCACCTTAAACAAAGACGGCACCTCGACAAAGGAAATTCAAATAATAAGGATTGCAGTGGCCATGCTATGTCAAGATTGAACACCACCTGGCAGAGCAGAAACATCAGCTTCAAAACGAAGCTCAAACTCTACTACAGATCACTCGCTGTATCCAGCCTCCTCTACGGATGCGAGAGCTGGACTCTGACAGCAGAAACAGAGAGACGCGTACAAACGCGTGAGACAACAAATGGAAAACAAGAGCCCTTGTTGGCAACAGTGAAACGACGCAAGCTCTCCTGGTTTGGCCACATTACTCGACACAACACCATTGCAAAAAAACATCCTGCAGGGCGCCCTGGTTGGCAAGAGACGACGTGGCCGCCAGAGAAAAAACTGACTAGACAACAATACAACAATGGACACATAAAGACCTACCGACCCTGCTACACACAGCAGAGGACAGACAACGCTGGCAAGGACTGTATATGAATGGCACGCGTACCACCGTCCCGGTAAAGGGATGAAATGAAATGAAGTTTCATTTCTTAAGTTTGATTGGTTCTGAGTTCGTTGAACAGTCGCTAATCTTCCACTTCTTCTTCAGATTGGCCAGTTCTTCTGTGCGTCTGCCGTGATGACAATGGTGGCGACACCTAGCGATCAACACCAGAGGCTGATGTGTGGGGACCGTCTCGGAAACGTCATCTACCTGAAGTGGATCAATTAGCTTGTTCTGTGACAATAATCCTGTTGCAGTTATTGGCTAAGGAGCATCTGTGCATGCACCATTAGAAAACATTTATTTTACTTCTAGTTTCTACATATTCATTTAGTCAGTCTACCTTTAAAACCTGCGAGATTCGATATGAAGCTAAGGGCATTTAGCCTGCAATCTCCATGGGACTCGTTTTCTTTTGATAGTAAAATAGTCAAAACTTCCTCAATTGATTTAGCCATGGCAAATCAGGTTCATTTATGTTTAGATCAGTTATATTAATTTAAGTAATATACGCATAGTTTAGTAAGAGCACATACCTTCGTTGAAATCATCGAAAGAATTGACTGATCGATGCATTGGTAACATGTGAATAGCCTTGTGATAGTGTATTATAGTGGCAAAGCCACTTTTGCATTTTTTGACAAGACCCGGTCAGATAATTTAAGTGTCACGTTTTGATAAAACTATTAACACATTTGCACAAACGAGCTAACCCATTGTAGTGGATACTAGGTAGGTTTACTTTGAGGTGAAGTTGTATTGTATGCTTGCTGCACTTGTCTATGGAATTCACACGTATTTACTTTACACGAGTGAATGCCTACGTACATTTCGGTTGAGCCAACGGGTATTTATTTATTTTCTAGCAATTATTTTTGTACTACAACTTTGCAACTGTATAGAATATAGATTTGATCATATATACGTATAGCAGCTGGAGCAATCCTGTAAACAGGCAAATCTGATGCTGTGTGATGTACATTATTTCTAGTGTTTCATGCAAAAATAAACCAACAAATATAAACATGGTTTTAGAGTTTGTTTATTTATGTACAAAATATCAGGCAAGCCCAATTTTATATATATATACAAGTGTACAAAAGTTCTCTTTTCTGTTTTCCTCACCTTGGGATGCATGCAGATAACATCAACAGTTTCACTTTCATTTCCTCCTAAATCTGTGCCACCTCTGATGATGCAACATTATTTATGTACAATGCTTCACTTTATGAATTGCGGATTTCATAGGTGATGACAACAGTCATGTAACATTACTTATTCTCTACGGTAGCCACAGACTTGGGTAGTAAATGAATCATCACATTAGGACGATTCAAGGAAGCCAACAGGCAACACCACCCATCAATATAAAACAACTCGCAACCCACCGGGATTTGTGTATACATCGTACAATCGTTCTTACGCCTGAACATCATCATTCGATCCTGCATCCTGACCTTTGGGCACAGAATCAACAAACTTGCTGCTTTTTCAAGGTATCTTTTTTCCATACCTGTTAGCTTTAAAAATATATAATTTTGCTTCCTCATAGTTGGGTAACCATGGTGGAATCCTATATTAAACCAAATGTATTGCAATTAAAATAACTCGATCATATGCACAACACTGACCTTGTCAACTGTACAAAACATCACAATGTATGAATAGAACATAACTACTGCTGATAATATAAATGTTGCATTGCAGAAGACGATATCAGTTAAAATCTAAAAATTAGAAACGGGGATCTGCATCCTAACAAAATACTGTAGCCAAAACAATATCTGGAGTTAACAATTTTGTTTATCCCACATGCTTCCTTGGTAATTTTCTGGTATTATATATTATAAACCTGAAAAATTGTAATTTTGTAAAGCTGACAAAAGTGAATGTTGATGCAAGGGCACATATATGAGCCTCGTCTTATGAAGATGACCGCACACAGCATTTATTCAACCCAGCCCCGATCACAGTTAATCTGTATCCAAACTTGGTCTGAACCTGCCTCCAGACTAGATATCTTCCCACCATCTTTCTATCCAGATGTCTTTCACTGCACTGTCATGAGTACGTCCCAGTAAAGCCTCACTGGTTGTCGAATTAGAACACAGCTCTGCTTGATGGTTGTCTGCGTCGTCACCCTGACAGGTCGTTGCTCTCGTACAGGTCTGGCTCATATGGCTGTGCCTTCACAATACGCCCTCCAAAGTAGCGGCCATTTAATGACGCAATCGCTGCTTCCATTTCTGAAACAACAACATTACATGATAACTAGTAATACTTGTTGGTAATTTTTTTAATTTTTATTTTATTGTTTATAATTCAGATATTTTTTGCTGTTCTTCATTTCATTTAGCACATGAAGTACTATTTTCAGGGTTATAAAAAAAAATTCATCAGATTCTTTTTATTTAAATCGGATTTTGTTTATCTGATATATACCAGAAATGTGTAAAACGTCATCAGTTGTTACCAAATAAAAATATTTTTAAATCAATGATCTTTTTGGAGTGATTTAAATCATGATTTAAATCAAACAACTCTACTTTACACAGACCTTATTCATGATCTATATCCTTGGCTATACTTGTTTTAATTAATTTGTAGCAATACAGACTCACTGTGATATGATCACTGACATCACAAAGAAAAAATTGTTTAGCCCTACATATAGATGCACAGAAGCAGATCATTATGAAAACAAAATTCAATCAGACACAATTATTAACTAAGTACACATAACCAGGGTTCATACAGAAAGCGTAAGTAAAATTCAAGACCATTCAAGGGAAAAACCTTCAAAACGGTATATAATACAAAAGCTATCAAGACAATTATATGAATGTTTCAGATGCAGTCTCACTCATTCTGTCAGTGTCTGTCATTCTAGTTTATTAATTAGCAGTGCAGTTTCTCAGACCTGTGACACACTGCTTTATTTAGGCATAATTCCACACTTGATAAACAAAACAACAATTTCCAAGCTTCAACATAACATTACCCTCCAAAACCACTACCCTATAGAGCCGAAACAGAACCGCAAACAAGCACTGAACAAGAGAATCACCTGTGACTCACCAAACTGCTTAGAGAACTCGACAAAGATCTTGACGATGATCTCGGCATCATCCTCTTCACTCTGTTTCTCCTGGTAGATGATGACGCGATTGACGTTGCCGAACTTGCCACACTCTTCCGTCACCTCTGTCTCTAGTTCCTCGTCCAGGTCCTCCACGCCCACCATGTTTCGCAGCACCATCACGCGGTACTGTAACCATGGCAACGGGTCACAGGTTAAAATACAGGTCACGTGTCTGAATGTTCAAGGTTGGCGATTATTATACATTTGTCCAACCACAAACAGCGTTCAGATACCAAAAAACAGAATAAGGTAGAAAAGTCTACAGAAAATGTAAGTAAATGAAACTTGTTCTGGTGTGCTCCATTGCAGGGCTTAAGGGGCTTTGTAAAAAAAAAATCCCTCTAACATTTAGATGTGAGTGGGGTTCTCCTCGGATTATCACTAATTTCCTGGATAAATTCTGCAATAATGACAATGCATGTAAAGTACACCCCATTGTTTGGAGGATATGTGTGTTAAATTCTATCCAATTATTTTATTACTGGAACATTTATATTTACAAAGCCTCAACATGTTGTCTAAAAAAAAGCTGCCTCTCACCTCCGACTTGCGCATCAACTTCTGCATAACCATATGTCTGGCATTGCTTCCACTGATCTTCATGTTCTCCTGTTGGTCCAGTGTTTGAGCTGGGTCTTCTGCGACCAACTTCTTCTGTGCCTCCGTCAACTCGTGAAGGCCGCCAGCAGACTTCAGTGACTCTGGCACTGTGTACATACACACACTGTTTGAGCACATCACACAACCCAATCTACAGGACATTACAACGATCATCTAAAAAATGTCATCCCTTAAACGGAGATTGAATACATTCATATTCAGCTTACTGCATACAATTTGCGATTTCTAGAATGTTAACAAAATAAAAAATTACTTTTATGCAATCAACAACACAAGCCAGATGTAAAGATATGAAAAAGCCAAATGAATAACGTTTATTAAGGGTATGCCTAATGGCATATTATTCCGATTAAGACCATGAAATGTGGACCCTGTAACATATGCCAAGCCTGTGGCTGAGCCTCATACAAAACCGCCTAGACACAATGCTCCCAGAGCCCACATTTCGACATAGCAATACAGTACATGTAGTAATATTCCTACAACACAAGACAATTCATGGCATCGTCACCAGCACATTAAAACATTAACCCAACACCGACAATACTCGACACAATGCCTATTTGCATGTACTGCAGCACTGGACTACACTACTTGCTAAAATTCCTACTCTATATATTTTAGTAACCTAAAAGATGGGGCCATAACGCCACCGTTCACCAAAACCTGTGAACACTTATTTACAAAGCGCTGAATAGCCAAAATAAAACATGTTCAGAGGCACATAAATACAGGATTGAACAATAACTAATATAACAAAAAAGTTAAATATAATAAAAATATTATAAAGCATTTACAAATTTACATAACACCATTACTGCTGCCCTTACAACATTTCCATCAACATATTTATTAAAATTTTCTATCATACCTGGTATAGCTGAAGGCAGAGTCAATGGTGGAGGTACTGGCGCCACCCCAACAGGGCTGGGGGTGACAGGGGACATCCCTCTGAGTGACATGGGTGTTGCTATGCCTGGAGGAGGCACAGGTGCCACCCCAGGTGGGGCAAGTGCTATAGGCGCCCCTAACGCTGCAACACGATGGTGACCCAGTTAATTCAAAACTATAAAGATATGAGTATGAAAGCGCAAGCAACAGCAGCCTTTGCATTCATTGTATATGGCAATGCAGAGAATTTTTATTCAACCCATCAAACATTTTAAATGATACATATTGCTGTTGAAGAGTCAAAACAATGGCAGTCCATTTCATGGTTGGTCAAATATGAGTCTATTACACTAACTTCTAACACATGGCAATGGACTTTCATTATTGTGGTTCAGCAACAGATATTTTGTTGAAGAATCAAACTGATGAAAGTCCATTTTCGTGTGTTAGAAGTTAGTCTAATAGACACACATCCAACCAACCACATGGCGCAAATCAAAATGGACTTCCACTGTTTTGACTCTTACAGCAGTATGATGATCCTTGTTAAAATAATAATTTTACAAGAGTATAAGCATAACATAAACATGGTATATGTTAAGATAAATAAAAGAGATATCTGGTGACAGATGGTTGGAGACAGATGGTTGAACAAGACTAAAATAAAATAACAGAAAAAAAATAAGGAAATAGCTGCAAGTTGAAATATTTATTCACGGCTATACCACTTATCACAGTAGCAGTTTCACTTCTTGGGTGGCTTGAATGTCTTTCGGAATAGACACTAAAACTGTAGGTCCCTCCCTGGTGTATATTTAACAACGTTTAACAAGATGCCAAGGGATGTAAAATATCTCACATGGGGGAAAATGTATAACTCCCACAGATGGTGTTGCCTATCTCTAAACTCACTACAGAGTTAAAGGCATTTGCAAGAGTCCAGCCCTTTTAACAGAAAAAAGATTGTTGTAGCGCAACAACATAAGTAAGGCCATTTTTTGTCAGGCGTACACACCACCTAGAGTGCTACTCAGACAGTGACAACAATTACTTACTTGGAGCGAGAATAACTGGCGGAGGATTCACTGCTGCTGACGGCACGATAGGACCAAATCCTGACGTTCCTGATCCAGGTAGTTGTGGGATAACGATACCAGGTGGCGGTACCTGTGGTAACGTCCCGCCCAGTGCTTGGTGTTTTGGTGTCGTCGGTGCTGAACCAGGCTGTACGTAGAAAGAGGGTACAACTCTGAGTTCGGATAATGCTAAATGATAGGCATTTTGTCATACCTTTACACATCTTTCTAGTAACAGTTATTAATATAAAGCTGCATCATATTACTTGCATACAGATCAACTCTACATTTCATACAACAGATTTATTAGAACAAATCTCAATAATTCATACATTTGTTTTTGTCTTGCGCGCGCGCACGCACGCACGCACACACACACATTTCAGTTTGAATAAACAAAAAAATTCACTGTGAAACTCCACAAGAGAACTTACATACAAATTTCATCACTCACATTTGTGACTTGGTTGATGGCATCCATAGCAGTGATTTTGGCAGTGACGGCAGCTGCAGCTACAGCCGCGGCCGTGGGCATGGAGCTAGGGCACGCTGGTGCTTGGGTTGCATTTGGGGGTGTGACAGCCTGCAGCACACACATAGAAATGAACCTTCTACACTGTACAGGGGAAAGGCCAGCAATTTTAGCATTTATTCACATCAAATCAGGTAATAAAATGCATAGAATAATATGCAGGCTCTAGGAATACTATTAACCGTTGATAAATGGTAGGGTAAAGATATGGTTATTGTATGTTACATTTGTCACAGAAACTAAAATATCAAAATCCACATCATATCATTATAGCTCAACACATAACACATTAGTGTTATCCTAATTGACTAGCTTCATGTGGTAGGTCAGTCAAGCATTCTCACTCATCTGCTTACACCACTGATTATAAACAGACCAACATAATAAGGTCAGTGCGAACTGACCCCCAAATTAATTTGGAACTGCAGACACAGGCCCAGACATAAAGACACAAAAGGTTTTCCGACACATCTAAAATAAAACACATTTGTTATGACATATCCCAGCAGAGTATGCAGTGATATTAATTTACATCAACCACAAGCGTAAATAGCACTGAGAAAACAGGATTAAATACCACGAGGAGAATATTTAACTATGTAAAAGACAATGCACTGACCTTTCCGACTCGCAGGAACTGACCACCAAGGTCAAAAAGGTTCATAGACGCAACAGCATCTTGAGACGCCTGACCAGTCTCATACTCGATAAAACCATAGCCTCTGAAACAACAGATTTGTCAACATTAGGAACAATCTCAGAACATTGATGAACGACACTGAACAAAACCAATACAGGTGTACCATTTAACCTCAGATCCCCCCTCGCTACATGAAACTTTCAAGTACGTAAGTCTGCAACTTCGTATTCGCATAATAATGCAAAGCTTCCCTGTCGACTCAAGCACCGTTATGAACTTTGAATGGACAATAAATAATATTTTTAGGAAAAATCCACTGATGCACGAAACAGCTACCATCATTATCCCTAGCCCATGAAACTAACTTTGTGTAGTGTTTACCATCGATGTCTTGAGATTTATTTCATAACAGAACATTTGTGACCCGCTCCACCAAAATCAGGAATAAGTCGGGAAATTAAATTTTGAGACAAAGGTACCATGTGAAAGACAATTGTATAGGGTTTCCAACGGTGCCAAAGGCAACTACCAAGCTCTATTCGTTATCGATTGATAAAGAGAAGGTGCCTTGGGTCATTTGACGAAAAACGAATCTGAGAAAAACAGCTTTGAAGTTGACTAAAGTATATTCATACATTTCAATAACAAAGGCGCATCGTATCAAGTTGAAATGTTTTACTGTTGTAGAACACATCAACACGGATATATTGGTTGAATTCCATTTCGATAGCTGTGAAAGTTCGCAAGATATGACATTTCCGCGACGTTGCTGCCAAGCTGTCAGCGCACTCGTCAATTTAGCCCTCAGAAATGATGTTCATTTCATTGTCGCTATTTGATCTGTCTGGCTCGACCAAGTTCCCCCCCCCGTCAATGGCAACTAAATAATTTATTTATAAACACAGATTTGATATAATAAGTCTCCGTGCATCAAACTTAAACCAAAACAAAGATGCCTTCACATAGGGGTAAAGGTCGCATTCCAATGTTCACAGCATGCGCATTTCTAGCTGAGCCAATCAGCCACTGCAATTCGTATCACGGGATTACGCCCTTATTATTATTCAATGAATAATGTGGTTTGTTTACGTTTGGTCTCTGTTTCGAACCTCTCTCACTGGTTATATAGTAACGTGACTGATTTTGCCCTAGTAAATGCATCCCATAACATATCAGCTTTCCAAAGATACCAATATGGCGGGGGTGGACGCGATTTGTAGTGGGTACAATGCATCTGAATTGAGCGAAGTTTCCTTTGTATTTATACATCAAGATATGCATAGCTCTATGAAACACCATATTTTTTCAAGTTATCAGTCGTTTTATGATGTTATAATAGGATGACAGCAATCTAGGATAGTTAGGGTAATTAAAAACATCAACACCTGAAAATCTGCAATCGCAGCCAAATTCACCCCTTGGCACACTTCAAAGTGGAATATCCACCCTCAGCGTTTCCGACTTATTCCTGATTTTGGTGGAGCTGGTCACATTTGCAGTATACAAATAAAACAATTACTGCTTCTAAGAAAATATATATCACTGCTGAAAACATGCAAACTGGAATATGTAGCTGACTTAATTTTAGTTGAAACATCTGCACAAGATTTTACCCCTGAGCCAGTATTCAAGACTACACACAATAACAAAGAAATAAAAGTATTTGCTTAGAAAAACAAAGAAATTTCCTTGAGAAATCAAGAATTTTACCTGTGTTTGCCGGATCTTGCTGGATCTGGTATCAGTTGACATGCTATAATTTTACCAAATGCTTCAAATACACTGGAAAAAAACACACATGAATATGAATTAGTTAACACATGGCAACAAGCAATTCAATTACCATCCTTTGGTAATAAACGCCAAATGAATGTTCCATAGCAAAATATTTTTTAACAGAAGTTCACCAATTCTAATCCTAAATAATAAAGCCCCCCAAGATAGGATTTTGGTGGGAAGGAGCCAATAACAAAAATGCACTTACCGAATTAAATAATAAATTCTATGTTCTGACATTCATCAAATTAAGTCATTAATCCTAAATAATAAAGCCCCCAAGATAGGATTTTGGTGGGAAGGAGCCAATAACGAAAATGCACTGCTTCAAAAGTTTATCAAATTAAATTCTAACATAAATGACATAATAAAATGTATACCTTTGTATGTCGTTTTCTGTCAGGTCATGGTGAATGGATGCAACATAGATGCGATTGTATTGTTTTGCCTCCTCAGCCAGCCGCTCGATGATTGGCTGAGCCTGAGGCATGTTGCTTGGACGGCCCACCTGTGCAGATAGTCCGAGTAAAAATACTTGAGTGTCTGTTAACAGTGACATTGTGGTCGAAGCTCGACCAATCAACATGTATCATAGAATATAACAACTTACAACATGGTCCATATGTAAGAGTAATTTATCAAGTTTAACGATAAATGTCTTCTAATGGACAGTACTTTTAGCAAAAACAAATGCATAATTTATTATGTTAGCACACATCTAAATAAATCTGATTAATAAATATTTAAATCTATTACTTTCGGAAACACATTTTAAATATAGCATATTTCATCATTGTGTGCATCACTTGGGACATGCAATTAATGTATCAATACATAAAATGTGAATTTCACAAGAAAATGAGATTTAATGTCACGTATAGATGATTTGAATAACAAAACTACCAACAAACAATACGTTTACTGCAAGAAAGACAAACTGGACAGTTTGCGATACGTCTGCACGTGATTTCCAAGCCTGCGTAACCACTCTATGTCGATCTGTAAAGAGTAAATGAGAAAAACACATTTGACAACGCTATCAAGCAATGGCACGATTCAAGTCACTTGTCTGCCGCATGCTCTCAACTTGTCCCGTCCGACAATCATTTGCCAGGAACCATGAGTAATATTACCAATGGACACGCACCTACTGCAGAATGTCAACTGGTCTGGTCGATGCACTTATAACTTGTCACTTGCCTCAAACACACAGCTAAGATACTAACACATTCCAGATGAGTTTCACGTGCAACACACACGAAACAGTAATAATCAACTGGAAATATGCACATTTCAGCAAGATTATATAACAGGTAATTTTCCATGTGAATCTTCGCGTAGAAAACCCATACTCCCACAACTTGTCATGCGATGAAGGCAATTTTCAGCAGATGTTTTATGTGAAAGAATAACACACTAGACAATGGATGCAATCCATGACATTCCACTTTCCATCATAAATATGTGCAGAATAAATCACATTTTCCATGTGAGTGGTTGCTCTCTTAAAACAAAAAATTTTCCAGGCGAAGTTTCACAAGGAAAATTCACAATTCTTTGACGAACACTCATCAACAGATTCGCAGGTTCACAACAAACAATATCACTTCGAAGATGACTGCTCAGTTTCTATGCATTCCCTCTAAGTACACAGACTACACAATCGTAGCCAGAAACTTGTCACACCTCAATACATATACATTCCAACTTGCAGGTGCTCATGTGTGTGTACACTTTCAACCAGACCAATGCATTCACTGCGGCGCCGTCGTGCATTGAACGCACGTTTTCAATGGAGCCATGCGGAGTCGAGCGACCTGAACCGTGCTGTCGCCACAAAAGCTACGTAAATCAGAAGAACCGCAGTAATACAGTACCACCTTGATGTTCCTTCCTCCAATCATCACTCCATTCATCTGTTCGAGCGCAAGTTGTGCCGCCTCGGGAATGTCATATTCGATGAAAGCGAACCCTTTGTGCTTGTTTGTGATTGGGTCCCATGATAAATTGACGCTTTTGATGGGACCGAACGGAAGGAACGCTTGCTTGATGGTGTCCTCCTTGATTTCAAAGTTGATACTCCCAACGTATATCCTGTGGAGAGAGAATATACATGTTCAATGCATCCACAAAATATGTGATCCTGTATACAATTTTTCAGTTTATGTACCAGTTAATAACAGGAAGAGGATCACAGTAATGTTACATAACATGTTCTAGTTCAAACTATAGATGATCAGGCATACATGGTGAAGAACCTAGCTTTGTTACTTTTTTTAATTAGAGTACCTGATATTAAATTGTGTTGTGAACAAAAATATATTTTGTTTATTCAGATGCATTACCTCTTTAGGCGCTATGTCAAAATTAATGTTTTTTTTATAAATACACGATGCTAAACAAAACAAGGTGCATACCCCACAAGACACCAATTATGTTACATACCAAACATTGATTTTTTTATATGGCTCCTCATTTAACAAGGGATTGCTCTTCTATCAGATATCATTGCTGCAACACCTCCACGAACAATATGGTCTCACATGATGAGCCGACCCATGATTTTTGTGCAAAACAGTTATTTACCTGCACATAAGCGCAAGCGCCTGTTGCCTCTGGACTGTATTCTGGAAGTTCATCATTTGCTGGAAGAAACAAAGAAATCTTCTTGCATTCTTGCCTCGAAGTTCAAACAGGAGTAAACACTCAGGTTTGCAACTGTTCTGATTACATTAGACATGTTTCAACATCTCTGAAAATCAATGCAAGATTGAACCAAAACAAGGAAGGAATGATAATGGTAAGAGGTAAGTCGAGAACAACATGAATAAAGACTATTTTCACTCACTCAGCACTACGTTATAATATGTATTATGGTTGCATCAATAATTTACCTAGAGCTTTTTCAGTGCTTCAGAAAATGATCCAGTAATTGGGAATGCCCACTGGCCAATAATGGTTCAGTTAATGAACCCAGAATATGAAGTATCCTAAACAAACCCGGCTTCAAGAAATACTGAGCATTGTTTACACAAGCACATACTTGTTGTTGATGAGCGATCGTCTGCTTAACAAGAACACTTTTGATGCTCTGTTCCATCGCATATTTCTTTGCCTTCTGTATGGTGTCCTGTTGTGAAGATGACAGCTTTGGCAGCTGGAATGGTTTCATCTCCTTCTTCGCACCCGGCCCAGGCAAAACCGGCCCGATCTGCTCGGCCTGAGGGCCGAGTAGTTTGGGCTCATCTGAAAGGGCAAGAGACCCAGTTAGAACACATCACAAACGTTCTACAACTGACTGTATGGAGGACCCTAAGGTGGAACAGATCAGATCTTAAGTGGGTCTATACAATTTGCAGGATGCCTACAATTCACAAACGAGGTTGGAGGAGGATTTTGGAAGCCATACACACAATATTCATATTTATAGCAGTTTAATCTACCTAGTAACAAAGGAAATGATGACCAGGGCACCCTTTAACCGTGTGACCATGGCGGAATGCAACATGGTAGAACATTTAGCCAGAACCAGTCAGCAGTTCGACAGAGCCGTGAGGAATGTCTTCCGTCTTGCACCCTTGCGCACCCTACCAGCACGCTGCACCCCGTCTCCAGTACCAAACACAGTAAAAGCGATGGATAAAGACATTCGACTGAACCTGTGCCAGTTGAGTCGTGGGGCAGAAGCTTAGGGCGCTTTCGCGGGTCAACTGGCCTCGAAAACCCTGCCCGCATGGCTAGTATCATTCACATGTGTATTTGGGGGTGTGTGCAAACGCCCGACTAAACACACAGAAACAGAAACATCGCAGCGTTATTAGACAGTCACATCAACGGCTGTTGGATAGATTCGATGCCACAGGCACGACCAGTAAATGAGGCAGTCAATGACACGTTCAAACCACACTTGTTGCGAAATCATCAAAGAAACAAAATATTCAAAACAAACACTTCTAAAACTTAGCTTCTCCAGCGGAAGATACAACCAACTGTACAATAGAAAGAAATTGGTCATTAGTCATCATACTGATGCCTCAACCCGTCTGTGTGGCATTGGAAAATACAGCAAACTGTGAAACAAACAAAATATCATCAGTCTATCAACATGTGGTCCCCTCTTACAAGGCTCAAATAAATAAAATAAGACTTTCCCACGACAATTCCCCCTTCACGAGAAACCACAACTCTTATAAGACCATTGTAGCATTGCAGATGAGATCGTCTTGTAAGAGGGGGACTACTGTACTTGAATTGATAAGTACACTGAATTATTCTTCTACACAACATAGGTTACCATTTTGTTTTCTAATTGACAGTGCCACTTTGTTTTCTAATTGACAGTGCAGTATCCTGTCAATCAATAAAAAATAGTCTTCCAGCCCAGTGCTTCCTTCTTCTCTGAAAGAGTGTTAGTGCTACAGCAAGCAGTTATTTGAAAGTTATAGTAAGCAAATGTAATGTCACAATGTATAGTTTCATAATAATCTACCAAAACTTAAGTAATGATAGCCATGTCTGTATCAGTTATGAAATTAAGTCTTTGAGTAATTTATTTGTACATATAATTTGTTTGATCTGTTTGAATAAACGCTTTTGATTTGATATGATGCATTACAGATAATAAACCGACTGACAATCTGTATAAATCACACGACTAAAGCACTGCATACCCCATCTATGGGGCCACTGTTCCCCTTTCATCAAATCCACTGAATAGGCATAGTACAATTTAAAATAATCCACAATCCTAGAACAATAAATAAATGTTAGGGAACTGGCTGTGAAGAGTACCATTATTTAACTTGAATGGATCATTTAACTAAAAAATATTTACTCACAAAACTATGTAACAACTAACTTTTTTGTACCACACGCGATCATTCACATAAACAATAGCTCACAAACGCCGCTGTGTTGCTACTTATAGTCAAATGATGCATTTCCAAGAAAAACACCAGAAAACTAATATTACAGGCCCGGAAACTTCAGCAGCAGTCACTGTGCCAGAATCAGCTAACCTAATACAAACTTAGACTTAGCATGAACACTTCGTAGAGAATTTGAAAGCAACTGTCTCAAAATTAATCATTTAAAAAAATCATTTCAATATTTCATCACAAAACCATGCAACAGTAAACAATCTTTAGACATGTTGGTATTGGTCATTCTGATTTACAAAATGGTTCCGCATTGAGCTCAAGCCGAAGGACATCGAGTCATCCATGTTGTTGATCAAGGGTTCTAAGACGACAAGTGATGACAGGTTGCACGCATTCTGGCGCCATCTACCACATCACCACTACAAACAAACAGTATGAAGCAGAACAGCATCAGTAAACCAGCTACGTATATGACGCTTCACTAATATGGAGATGGACAAAATTGTTTACTAAAACGCATAGGTAAAATTAAACAGATCCACTATTTAGGTCTATGCAGATCATATTTAATTCATGCGCGCCATTTTACAAGAACTGGTGTTGTAGCACTCCCTTGTAGCCATGTGTACATCAGACCAGTGAGAGAACTGAACTGTTGGAGTTTGCACCGACTTCCATGAAAGAATATCTGAAAACAGCGGCACAAAAACAAAAGTTTTAATCAATGGCAAAGCCATCTCAGCCGAATTCAAAAGTACCTATTCTTAGTACATTCCCTTCCCCAGTTTCCAGATAAGGAAAACATACGCTACAAATGTTTTGGGGATTATTTATATTGCATCTTTTACTGCTCAGACATTTTTCACCACAACACAATCACAGTGAAAACACAAGACAGAAGTATTAAGAATCCGTTTTTCACCATTTGTCAACCACTGATATGAATGCGTTTAGCAGAGCCTGGCCTGGCGTTTGGTGCCCTCTGAAAGCAGTCAGAAACAGAATGGTCAAAAGGTCCATAAATTCTTCACGGTGACAATTCAATATGACAATTAGAATTATTTGTTTATGCTTAGTAAATGTTGAATATTACAAGTACCATAAAACGTGCTTATTTTACACAACATCCAACAAAGGGCACTGTTTGTAAAATGGCAAGATTTGTTTTGACTGCATTAACCATTAATGGAATTCAAAGAAACAACCCAAGCTGGATAACGGAACCATCCTGTCACATTTGCCAGTCATCAAGCAGCAAATCTTTCTGAAAAATTCAAAGGTAAATGCATAACATTCAATTTAAGGTGACAACATAATGAGTCCATAACGTCGCTCCCAGCGATACATTTCCAATGGCAACAACCAGTACTCAGTCTGCAAAAAACAAGTCATTGTATAAAATATGCAGTCTAAGGAAAATAACCAAGTGCCAGAATGCAAAGCAACACCCTTCGCTCAACAGACATGTCCCAGACAAAGTTGTTTCTGATTTGTTCAGGAAGTCTCATTGATAATCAACACACTGACTGCACTTGTAGTTGTTTGTTAGATATAACGGCAGTTACCTGACCTTCAGCAAATCTACTCCAGTATCACTAGAAATTTTCATCCAATCGGGGACTGTGTCACTGATACACAAAATACAACACTACTAATAACTACAACTGCCTAGACTGGCTCAAGTCGACATTCAAACTATCGCTGCTAATTATGCCCATCATCCCAACCCAAAATGCAGGATATTTTGTAGCCACAAACACTTGAGACCCAGGCAGGGCTGCAGTGGTGAACAGATATTCGAAAAAATCTTTGGCAACGTAAACCAGGCACACAACTTACCTGAACCAAATCTGGAAGCATCACCATATCCCAGCTGCATCTGCAAGAAGATACCCAGAACATCATCATTTACATAAACATCTTATATAATAATATATTTTATTTGGTATAGTACCAGATCCAAAATTGTTCGTGGCGCTTCACAACATTTTAAAATGCATACACTTTTCCATAATTACGACCAGGGGTGAAAACAAACATTTTTGTCCACCAAGTTTTAAAATCAGTATCACACTGTCACTGTATAACATGGTCATGATTAATCAATGTCCATCTCTTCACCATAGTCTGCACTCATCTGTTAAACTTGCGACAAAAAGCATATAAAATTATAAACTAATGCAATAAGCACAGAAATCACACATAATTTTATTGTCATCTCCTCATTCCTTGGCGGAGCAACGGAACACTTTGTGATTCGCCAGTTGGCAGTAGCAGCTAATGTAAATGCCATGAATTCAGGATGAGATTTATTGAATCATATTTTTGGGACGAAAATACAAAACGCAGTAAAAATTTCGACACCGGACTGCTTTGAAAGCCATCAATCACATTCAGTGATCAGCCACATCAGCTGACAACCTGACCAACGCAACCAATCCAACTGTGTGATTGGGAGGAATGCATTTATTAAATCTGACCAGCTTACATTAAAAGAATAACGTGTTTGTGAAATCTGATCGAACTAATCTCTAAAATATGTACTCCTTAGCTTGTAATGAACCGTTTAGACGATTCAAGAAACTTCGAACACAATTATCCACGATCGTCCTATTTCTAAATGACGAAAATACAACACATAATTAAATAAGTGCATTAATTAATAAAAAATAATTCGTTATGAGAGTATCAACACTATCGGAATATTTGTCAACGTACAGGAACATAAACATATTATAGAGCATAAATCAAATCGGTGCTCAGTTCAGCAAAATCGTGAACGCTTTCAAAATGGCGGACGTGAATTTGCACAACGCAAATGTCGTCTGGTTCTTCAAACTTTTTCATTTTTGAAACATCTGTAAGGAATACTGTACGCCGTATTCGGACATGTTGTTCAAAGTTGCCTTACACACCTGTTGTTGGACCCCATTTTGAGTTGATGGAAGGGCATCCGTAAAACCAAGTTCATGCATAATTTTCGACATCTTCGCCGTCTTCTTTCTTCCTAGCGCGACGGCGTGGCGGGACCGAAGTTATCGACAGAAACCTTCCGCAAGACATCCTTATTTAAAGTAATAGCAAAGATCGTACAGCCAGTCAGCATACTATCTTAGACACTGTAAAGTATTGTCGATTTGATTTATGCTCTATAATATGGTTTATTCGACTTATAGAGACGGTATTTATGCGAATAATGACCATCTAAAAAGTATCGTGATCAATGAAATAAAAAATATTAATCACCATGCATGGTGCGCATGCATGTATAATATATATACACTTTCGGACCATGCATGCATGCGTATAAGACATAACAATTTTATTCGTTGGTGTATGTTATATACATATAGTGAATAATGTCAGTAGTTTTATATGTGAGGCAGAGGAAACAATTGGTGCGTGCGTGCGTGCGTGCGTGCGTGCGTGCGTGCGTGCGTGCGTGCGTGCGTGCGTGCGTGCGTGCGGCTGATTTGAAGACGTAGGACGTACGTAAAATTGCCGCCGCTTCCGGTTATTTCGGGCTCTCTACCAACGATGGGAAGACCGATCCAGGGTATCCACCAAACCCGCCCCTAGCACACCACATAAAAATTATATATTTTGAAATGGGAGTACCTGGCTGGGGAAAGGGGGTTACTGGTTGTGGTTGAAAAAAAGGGGTCGGGCCAACCCGGTTGAAAAGGGAGTACATGCCCAGCATACATATATGACACCCCCGGCCTGCACATATTCCTAAAGGAAGAGACTATAATAGATATGGAATACAGAGGTGTAATATCTGTCCATCTTTCCGCAGGACAGTCCCTCGTTCTTGTCAGATGTCTTACGTCCCGCGAAACCAGGCAAAAAACGTAAAATAAAAAAATAACGTTATTTTTTCGCTACTCTGAAATGTTGGGTCCGACTGGCCAACGGCACTCCAAAAGCTATGACGACATTTAACGCAATCTTGGAATTTCCGCCTAATTTCCCGCCGAAGGAGCATTTTGTGGTACCAGTTTTCAAATCCAACATGGGAGGGGAACCTAGTTTCAAGACGCGCAAAGGTGCAAATAAACGAAATTCATAATTGAACCCAGAATGGTGCACAAAATATCCTTGCATCGGCAGGAGCCAACAGGATGTGGGAATGGCGAGGTGCACGCTTTGTGTATGCGATTTTGCTGTCGCGTCGGGTGGGCGCACCGATGTGCGTCGGCACGTAGAAGCCGCGCTCGCCATAAGTAAATGTCGTAAACGATTGTAGCGACCAAGGGTGGCATGGGCCAGTACGTCGCCAAGGGCAGTGACGCCATCGACGTCGTCACAAAGGCGGAGACGATGGTAGCGACCAAGGGTGGCATGGGCTAGTACGTCGCCAAAGGCAGTGACGCCATCGATGTCGTCACAAAGGCGGAGACGATGGTAGCGACCAAGGGTGGCATGGGCCAGTACGTCGCCAAGAGCAATGACGCCGTCGACGGCGTACTTCGCGAAGACGGCGACGACGGTGACGTACTGGCTGGCACACCCCCAACCTCCCAATTAATGTCAGCCGCAGACGAGTTTATCGTCCCGGTTATGTTCCCCGACAGCAAGATTGCCAAGACGTATTCTTCTGGTAAATGCTATAAAACTATATATAATAATTTGTTGTCATATAGGCCAAATATGTTACATTGTGATTGTCACGGTTTAGGATTGGAGTTCAGCGCGTACCAGCTGGATGACGACCAGAGCCTGTCAGACTACACCCATGGTACCTCGTGACCAGACTGGACGCCTTCTGGGAAGATATGGCTTTCCGTCGTGACGGCAGCTAGTAGAATGACGAGGTTAATTGCTATCCACGCGAAGGTACTGTTCGTGTTCCTTGTCGTGTCACTATCGAACGCCGTCAGTGAGCGGGTTTTAGCATGGTCAGAAAGTTAGAGAGAGACTGTGTCCCTCCACAAATTCTTGGGGGATGACCAGTGGCCGGGGCAATTCTAGCATAAAACACAGCTGGCCATAAGAGGACATGTATTCTTATTGACTGCCTCCTGCATGTGGACGGAATTTATAGAGGAAAAAGTTATGAGCATGGCCATGCAGGGACAGATCGAGAACAGTTCAGCAAAACGTTATAGTCCATTTACACGACGATTTTTGACCGATCATTTCGCGAGACATATTTGGACAACTACTCGTGTAAACACCCTCGTGAGATGGATTAGGGAGGCAAATGTGTGCCTACGCTGTTGTGTCGTGTAATTGAGACTGGGAAAAATTTACGACAGTCGCGTGTCGGGATCGAATGCCGCTTAAAACAACTTCTGTTTGATTTCTTCTTAATCTTATTGTCTCTAGTGTTGAGTATATGTATACCTAGTATTGCACACAGCACAATATGCAAATGGGGTATTTCTATAAAAAAAATTCTTAATTTTTATTTGCTAAATATCGAAATCCCTTCCATGTGGTATCGATGCTCACTTAGTAAAACAGGCAACTTCCGACATCTAGTAAATTCGTTTCGGATTTGTTTTTATTTCTGAATACAATTTAAAGTTGCATAAGTACATAACCTATATACTACAGCTGCGCAAAGTTCAATATGTTATCGCATGCCATCATGTTTCATAAAGAGGCATAAATTGTTAGTTATTGTATTTTTGATATAAAACCACCACCAAGTGATTGCCCGTTTCACCGCGTGGGGGCGACACAAATTGATGCCATACAAAACACGTGTTGTGCCGTTTTGAGACAAGATGACAAAATTAAAGAAAGAAAAGCGACAATCCGAAGGCGGGGATGAATCATTCGTTGATAAGGAGGGACGATGGGAAGAACTGGTTCAACGTGTTACCCCTATTGCAAAACCACTAGCTTCTCGAAAGCAAACTAAAAAGCTTTACAAGATTATTAAGAAAGGTATGGAATACTGGGCGATAATTGAGGAATGCAGTGAATAATTCGTTAACCATTAGGCATTACTCCGGCATTAAGTTAACAAATGTCTTGAGACAGCTTGCGAAAATGAAGATTGATTGTCTAATTGTCGTTATGTGCCATGGTTTTACATGTATGTTTTAACAAGTCAATATTTGGTAAAAGTTTAGGCCGTGGCTACGCGTACGTGAGCCGTATCTTTAGAGGAGTCAGACCACAGTTGAAAATTGCATTGGTGGCCATGTTAACGTTTTGTTAGATTATAAGAAAACGTGACCACTAAAAATTCTGAAACTTTTTCACAGCATCTGCCATCATCTCATTGACATGCTGACCAAGTTTTATCAAAATCACATACCTCCAGCTCTTTTAAAACGCCCCGACGTGCGATGCCCATCAATTTTGACAAAAATAGCCTTGTATTCATGCGCCCACGTGGCCC